>CM055119.1:339934842-340169842 GCA_029206835.1 Rana muscosa
CGCTCCTTCTTTGACTGGCCGAAGCCTCAGCAACTCGTTGTCCAGGACCAGGAGTTTGCAACCTCCCAGTCTCTGGGAACGCGTTGCACAGACCTTTCTGCAAGGCCTCCCGGAGTTGTCTCATCCTCTGCTCCCTCTGCGACGGTAACATAAGGTCCGTAACCTTACCCTTGTACCGTGGATCAAGGAGAGTGGCCAGCCAGTAATGGTCCCTCTCCTTGATCCGAAGAATACGAGGATCCTTCCGCAGACTTTGCAGGATCAGGGAGGCCATGCAGCGTAGGTTTGCTGAGGCATTCGCTCCGGAGTCCTCTGGGTCACTAAGGACGACATGATCCGCAGCCACCTCCTCCCAGCCACGTACAAGTCCACTGGTTTCTTGGGACTGTAAATCATCCCTAAAAGACTGCTGCTGATGATGCTGAGTGCCAGCCTCCACCTCCATGCTGACACAATCCTCCTCCTCCTCCTCCTCCTCCTCCTCCTCCTCTTCCTGTGCGATGGGTGGGACAGAAGGAACACTGTCTGGGTAAAGGGGGCCTTGAGAGGCAAGGAAGTCCTCCTCTTCCTGCCTCTGTTCTGCCTCAAGTGCCCTGTCCATTATTCCACGCAGCGTGTGCTCCAACAGGTGGACAAGAGGTACAGTGTCACTGATGCATGCACTGTCACTGCTCACCATCCTCGTGGCCTCCTCAAATGGTGCCAGGACAGTGCATGCATCCCTGATCATGCCCCACTGGCGTGGAGAAAAAAAACCAAGCTCCCCTGACCCTGTCCTGGTGCCGTAGTCGCACAGGTACTCATTGATGGCCCTCTGCTGCGTGTGCAGCCGCTGCAGCATGGCCAACGTTGAGTTCCACCTGGTGGGCATGTCACATATAAGGCGGTTCTTGGGCAGGTTCAACTCCTTTTGCAGCTCAGCCAGGCGAGCACTGGCATTATAAGATCTGCGGAAATGCACACAGACTTTCCTGGCCTGCCTCAGGACATCCTGTAAGCCCGGGTACCTGCCCAAGAAGCGCTGCACCACCAGGTTAAGGACGTGAGCCACACAGGGCACATGGGTCAGTTGTCCCTGTCGGAGGGCGGAGAGGAGGTTGGTGCCATTGTCGCAAACCACCATTCCTGGCTTAAGCTGGCGTGGCGTCAACCACCTCTCGGCCTGGCCCTGCAGAGCAGACAGGACCTCTGCCCCAGTGTGGCTTCTGTCCCCCAAACACACCAGCGCAAGCACGGCATGGCATCTTTTTGCCTGCGTACTTGCGTAGCCCCGTGAACGGCTACGGAGCACCGCTGGTTCATAGGACAAACCACAGGAAGAGGCCATGGAGGAAGAAGAAGAGGAGGGGGTGGAGGAGAGAGGTGTGTCACAACCAGTAGTAGCATTTTGGAGGCGTGGCGGTGGGACAACCTCCAACACTACTGCACCTTGTCCTGCATCCTTCCCAGCTGCCAAAAGAGTGACCCAATGGGCCGTGAAAGAAAGGTAACGTCCCTGTCCATGCCTGCTGGACCATGAGTCAGCGGTAATATGCACCTTACCGCTGACCGCCCTGTCCAGCGAGGCCAAGACATTGCCTTCCACATGCCGGTAGAGAGCCGGAATAGCCTTCCGTGAGAAAAAGTGGCGTTTGGGAACCTGCCACTGAGGAACTGCACATTGCACAAACTCACGGAAGGGGGCCGAGTCTACCAACTGAAAAGGCAGCAGTTGAAGCGCTAGCAATTTAGCCAAGCTAGCATTCAACCGCTGGGCATGTGGATGGCTGGGAGTGAACTTCTTTCGACGGTCCAGCAGCTGGGGCAGGGAAATTTGCCTGCTAGAATCGGACGTCGGTGTACTGCTAGCAGAGTGGGCGCAAGTACTTGGCTGTGACACACCTAATTCTACACCTTCATTCCTCTCAGTGCATGTTTCAGAGAGGACTGAAGTTATAGTGGGGTTGGAGATCCCAGCTGATGCGGTGCAAGGAGAGGTCCGCTTTGTTCTTTGGTGTGGGTCTTTGAGGTAGGCTTGCCAACGAGCTGCATGGCAGGTCAACATATGTCTGGTCAGGCATGTGGTACCCAAGCGGCTGATGTTTTGGCCACGCGATATACGCTTGAGACATATGTTGCAAACAGCAGCTGTGCGATCTGATGCACTAGCCTCAAAAAAGGCCCACACCAAAGAACTTTTTGAATGACGGGCAGAGGCAGCGCCCTGCACAGGCGGAGCTCTGCGGTGTGATTCCGTCGGTGTACTGCCCTTACGCTGGCCACCAAAGGGCATCCTGCCTCGTTGGAGATGTGCCTCCTCCTCATCCTCCTCCTCCTCCTCTCTCCTATTAGGCACCCACGTGGAGTCAGTGACCTCATCATCCCCTCCCTCCTCATCACTGGAGCCAATCTGGCAGTATGCTGCAGCTGCTGGAACATGACTGCCAGATTGGTGTCCTTCTTGAGCATCCCCTCTGTCTGCTCTCACGCTACTGCCTTCCTCTAGCTGGGTTTCATCATCAGACCCTTCGAAACGCTGGGCATCCTCCTGGAGCATGTACCCAACACTGTGCTGAAACAGTTCGGGGGACTCCTCAGGAGGAGGACATGGTGGGTCTAGGGAAGGAGTGACTGATGATTTGTCTGACATTGATACCAGGGAAGACGACGCTTTGGCAGCTGCTTTTCCAGTACCCTGAGCCTGGGTGAGAGAGGATGAGGAGGAGGAGGAGGGCTTGGTCATCCACTCTACCAAGTCTTCGGCATGATGTGGCTCAACATGTCCAGCTGCCGAAAAGAAGGACAAGCGTGTCCCATGGCCATGTGCTGATGACAATGCACCGCGTCCACGACCAGCACTGTTGCCCCCAGACACAGAGCCTGCTTGCCCTCTTTTATTGCCTCCTGACTGTCTGCCTCTCCTTGTTTGCCTTCCAGACATTCTAATAGATGGCCTGCAGGGAGATGGGAAAAAAGCAATAAGGGCTACCTTCAGGTGTCCTTCTCTGTCCCTTGAAACAAGGACTTGCAGAGTGAAATAAACTGACACTCTCCCTACCTACAGTTTTCTGTCCCTAGAATAAATGTTTTTTTTAATCACAATATAGCACAAGGACAATTCAGTCACTGTCCTTCCAGGTCCCTGGAAACAAGGACTTGCAGAGTGAAATAAACTGACACTCTCCCTACCTACAGTTTTCTGTCCCTAGAATAAATGTTTTTTTTAAGCACAATATAGCACAAGGACAATTCACTCACTGTCCTTACAGGTCCCTGGAAACAAGGACTTGCAGAGTGAAAGAAAAAAAACACTCTCCCTACCTACAGTTTTCTGTCCCTAGAAAAAATGTTTTTTTTAATCACAATATAACACAAGGACAATTCACTCACTGTCCTTCCAGGTCCCTGGAAACAAGGACTTGCAGAGTGAAATAAACTGACACTCTCCCTACCTACAGTTTTCTGTCCCTAGAATAAATGTTTTTTTTAAGCACAATATAGCACAAGGACAATTCACTCACTGTCCTTACAGGTCCCTGGAAACAAGGACTTGCAGAGTGAAAGAAAAAAAACACTCTCCCTACCTACAGTTTTCTGTCCCTAGAAAAAATGTTTTTTTTAATCACAATATAACACAAGGACAATTCACTCACTGTCCTTCCAGGTCCCTGGAAACAAGGACTTGCAGAGTGAAATAAACTGACACTCTCCCTACCTACAGTTTTCTGTCCCTAGAATAAATGTTTTTTTTAATCACAATATAGCACAAGGACAATTCAGTCACTGTCCTTCCAGGTCCCTGGAAACAAGGACTTGCAGAGTGAAATAAACTGACACTCTCCCTACCTACAGTTTTCTGTCCCTAGAATAAATGTTTTTTTTAATCACAATATAGCACAAGGACAATTCAGTCACTGTCCTTCCAGGTCCCTGGAAACAAGGACTTGCAGAGTGAAATAAACTGACACTCTCCCTACCTACAGTTTTCTGTCCCTAGAATAAATGTTTTTTTTAATCACAATATAGCACAAGGACAATTCAGTCACTGTCCTTCCAGGTCCCTGGAAACAAGGACTTGCAGAGTGAAATAAACTGACACTCTCCCTACCTACAGTTTTCTGTCCCTAGAATAAATGTTTTTTTTAATCACAATATAGCACAAGGACAATTCAGTCACTGTCCTTCCAGGTCCCTGGAAACAAGGACTTGCAGAGTGAAATAAACTGACACTCTCCCTACCTACAGTTTTCTGTCCCTAGAATAAATGTTTTTTTTAAGCACAATATAGCACAAGGACAATTCACTCACTGTCCTTACAGGTCCCTGGAAACAAGGACTTGCAGAGTGAAAGAAAAAAAACACTCTCCCTACCTACAGTTTTCTGTCCCTAGAAAAAATGTTTTTTTTAATCACAATATAACACAAGGACAATTCACTCACTGTCCTTCCAGGTCCCTGGAAACAAGGACTTGCAGAGTGAAATAAACTGACACTCTCCCTACCTACAGTTTTCTGTCCCTAGAATAAATGTTTTTTTTAAGCACAATATAGCACAAGGACAATTCACTCACTGTCCTTACAGGTCCCTGGAAACAAGGACTTGCAGAGTGAAAGAAAAAAAACACTCTCCCTACCTACAGTTTTCTGTCCCTAGAAAAAATGTTTTTTTTAATCACAATATAACACAAGGACAATTCACTCACTGTCCTTCCAGGTCCCTGGAAACAAGGACTTGCAGAGTGAAATAAACTGACACTCTCCCTACCTACAGTTTTCTGTCCCTAGAATAAATGTTTTTTTTAAGCACAATATAGCACAAGGACAATTCACTCACTGTCCTTACAGGTCCCTGGAAACAAGGACTTGCAGAGTGAAAGAAAAAAAACACTCTCCCTACCTACAGTTTTCTGTCCCTAGAAAAATTTTTTTTTTTAATCACAATATAACACAAGGACAATTCACTCACTGTCCTTCCAGGTCCCTGGAAACAAGGACTTGCAGAGTGAAATAAACTGACACTCTCCCTACCTACAGTTTTCTGTCCCTAGAATAAATGTTTTTTTTAATCACAATATAGCACAAGGACAATTCAGTCACTGTCCTTCCAGGTCCCTGGAAACAAGGACTTGCAGAGTGAAATAAACTGACACTCTCCCTACCTACAGTTTTCTGTCCCTAGAATAAATGTTTTTTTTAATCACAATATAGCACAAGGACAATTCAGTCACTGTCCTTCCAGGTCCCTGGAAACAAGGACTTGCAGAGTGAAATAAACTGACACTCTCCCTACCTACAGTTTTCTGTCCCTAGAATAAATGTTTTTTTTAATCACAATATAGCACAAGGACAATTCAGTCACTGTCCTTCCAGGTCCCTGGAAACAAGGACTTGCAGAGTGAAATAAACTGACACTCTCCCTACCTACAGTTTTCTGTCCCTAGAATAAATGTTTTTTTTAATCACAATATAGCACAAGGACAATTCAGTCACTGTCCTTCCAGGTCCCTGGAAACAAGGACTTGCAGAGTGAAATAAACTGACACTCTCCCTACCTACAGTTTTCTGTCCCTAGAATAAATGTTTTTTTTAATCACAATATAGCACAAGGACAATTCAGTCACTGTCCTTCCAGGTCCCTGGAAACAAGGACTTGCAGAGTGAAATAAACTGACACTCTCCCTACCTACAGTTTTCTGTCCCTAGAATAAATGTTTTTTTTAATCACAATATAGCACAAGGACAATTCAGTCACTGTCCTTCCAGGTCCCTGGAAACAAGGACTTGCAGAGTGAAATAAACTGACACTCTCCCTACCTACAGTTTTCTGTCCCTAGAATAAATGTTTTTTTTAATCACAATATAGCACAAGGACAATTCAGTCACTGTCCTTCCAGGTCCCTGGAAACAAGGACTTGCAGAGTGAAATAAACTGACACTCTCCCTACCTACAGTTTTCTGTCCCTAGAATAAATGTTTTTTTTAATCACAATATAGCACAAGGACAATTCAGTCACTGTCCTTCCAGGTCCCTGGAAACAAGGACTTGCAGAGTGAAATAAACTGACACTCTCCCTACCTACAGTTTTCTGTCCCTAGAATAAATGTTTTTTTTAAGCACAATATAGCACAAGGACAATTCACTCACTGTCCTTCCAGGTCCCTGGAAACAAGGACTTGCAGAGTGAAAGAAACTGACACTGTCCCTACCTACAGTTTTCTGTCCCTAGAATAAATGTTTTTTTTAAGCACACTATAGCACAAGCACAAAACACACTGACACTCTCCCTACCTATCCTTCTCTTTCCCTAAACTAAAGGAATCCAGGTTAAGCAAGAAAGAAATAACAGTCACTGTCCCTGCCTATGCTACTCTATCCCTGCTCCGGAACACACTACACTAGGCCGCCGTGCTGGCGGCCTTTTATAGTGTGGGGCGTGTACTAAACACCCTCAGCAATAATTGGCCACAGGCATCCTGCCTGTGGCCAATCATTGCTCTCCTCGCTGCCGGCGCTGTGATTGGCCAAGCATGCGGGGTCACAGTGCATGCTTGGCCAATCACAGCGCCTGGATGACACTGCGATGGCGTAGTGCATTGTGGGCCGTTCGCGTCACTCGAATTTGGCGCGAACGGCCCAAATCGTTCGATCTTCGTCGAACGATCGAACAGCCGATGTTCGAGTCGAACGTATGTTCGACTCGAACACGAAGCTCATCCCTAATCAGCAGGATGTGTGATTGGTTCTTGATGGTCCATTAACATCCATCCATAGGGCTCCACTCATGGATATGAGTATAAGGGCTGAAAAGTGAGAGGTAGTTGAGAAACTAACTGTGTGAGACTGTGATGGATTCTTACACTGGATGGTCACAGGGTGAAAGGCAGTAGAACGACCTTGTGAGAACGTGATGGATTTTTACAGTGGCTGGTCACAGAGTGAGAGGCAACCAAAGTCTTTATAGAGTGTGTCATCCCTGGACCAGCACCTTAGTCCAGGATATAACTTAAGACACCCAAAAAAAATGGTGCCAGCCTAGGGTTAAGGATGATGTAAAGGTAATAAATATCTGTAATAATCTTACACATGACTTGATGGACTTCAAGAGCTGTTATAAGGTCAGATGATGGGTCTGCTTACCTTTCCTCTATCTCCTCTAAGTGTCCTGTATGGTCTCTGGCTCCTGACTGGCTAAGAAAGGAGCTTGAAGCGATGTGGGGAGCCAGAAAAGCCTGGGATGGGGGCACGGATGTGCAACAGGTAAGACACCCGCAGTGGGGAGTGGGATTCTCAGAGCACGCTGGTTTATTTAAAAAGACGGCGCAGGAGTGATCATTAGACTTGTGCACAACGGAAAAATTTGTTTAGTTTCGGTTCGTTTCTTTTCGGTCCTGTTGATTCGTAATCGTTCGTAATTTTGCTAGACGGGATTTTTCGTGTTCGGACTAATTCGTATTTTCGCAAGCGACATTTTTCGCTGAATCTGAATGATTCGTATTAATGTAAGCCTTATTTTTAGTTGATTTATAATTCGTACTTTCGGTGGAGTACATTGTTTTTCGTTGATTCGGGACACAACTCCTACTTTCGTAACTTTTTTTGGGTTCGTTGATTCGTAATTTTCCGTGTCTCTCTCACAACGACGCTGCCTATTATGCCTTATGTGCTTCGAATGGATTTGTACTTTTCTAAATACATAGCGGTTATTTGTAACGATTCGAAATCTCGTATTTTACTTTCGTTTTTTACATGCGGCTATAGCCTCCGCCCCTGTACACCATTTTGAGAGGGAATTCAGCACGGTGAGGGAGAAGCAGAGAGCAGAGTGAGTGTTATTGTGCTTCGTATGGATTCGTACATTCGTAACTTTTTTCATAACGAATTATGCCGAAGACATTCGGGCATTCACTATTTGCGATATAATTTATTTCGGATTCAGTTTTATTCGTAATTGCTTTGTTCGGAGATTCGAAGTCTTCCGAATGTCCGAAAGTTGCTAAATTCGGACGAATTTCGATTCGTTACGAAACAAATTGCACAAGCCTAGTGATCATCTCCTAATTCCTGGGACTCTCTCTGATAAAGGTAGAATCACTATGATAAAGGATTCAAATCTCAGCTTGGGCTTTTGAGGTCTGTAAATAACTATCGGCATAAGGAAAGGTATAGATGTGAAAAGGAGCCTATGGGGTTGATTTACTAAAGGAAAATAGACTGTGCACTTTGAAAAGTACAGTTACACTCTGCAAGAGCAGTTGCTCCAGAGCTTAGTAAATGAGCAGAAGCTCTGCTGACTTACATCATCCAATCATGTGCAAGCAAAAATGCTGTTTTTTTGTTTGTTTGTTTTTTTTTCCTTGCATGTGATTGGGTATTTTTTTGCAAAATGAAGCTTTACTTCATTTACTAAGCTCTGGAGCAACTGCACTTTGCAAAGTGCACAGTCTATTTGCCTTTAGTAAATCAACCCCATACCTGCTGTCTGAAAAGGGAAGTACAAATTTTATGAATAACGCAATGGTTCACATTTACCCGCTAAAAGAACGAAAAGCATTTATTAATGGTATGAGGTGCGTTGTCGTATAAAATCTGTCCAGAAACCTTTCTTGATAATGTCTGTGTATGATTTATTACAACGGGTACATACGAGGTTTCTTTGTTTAATATTACAAAGTTTGGCGTTTATTTTACAGTGACATAAATGTTATTATGAACAGATGGTAAGTTAGAAAACATGTGTGGTTTATACTGTATACTTCCTATGTTTATAAATAACAAGAAGATGTGATCCCAGATTATGTTGTTTTGTTTTTTTTTGGCCCATTGATATTTGCTTTTTCTCAGAGTATAGGATTTAATAAAAATGTCAAAACCCCAAAAAACAACAATGTAATAGATTTTAAAGCTAAGAGCAACATTGTAGCAGCTGCAAATCTCTGCTGGCTTTCTTTGGAAATCCAGATACAGGGATTGATTTACTAAAGAGACTGTCCAGAGCTTAGTAAATGAGCATAAGCTCTGCTGACTTCCATCATCCAATCATGTGCAAGCAAAAATGCAGTTTTTTTTTTTTTTTTTTTTAATATTCCTTGCATGTGATTGGGTACTCTTTGCAAAGAGAACTTTTCCCTCATTTACTAAACTCTGGAGCTCTATTTGACTTTAGTAAATCAACCCCACAGAGTTTCTGTTGTAGCTGGATAAACTTATAAAAAAACATTGAAGTGTTATATATTTATAACAGACTGTGCACTTTGGAAAGTGCAGTTGCTCCAGAGCTTAGTAGATGAGCAAGAGCCCTGCTTACTTCCATCATCCAATGCTGTTATATTTTCCTTGCACGTGACTGGGTTCTTTGCAAAGTGAAGCTTTATTAGTTCATTTGCTAAACTCTGGAGTAGTGATGAGCCGAACACCCCCGGGTTCGGTTCGCACCAGAACCCGCGAACGGACCGAAAGTTCGAACGAACATTAGAACCCTATTAAATACAATGGATGCGAACGTTCGAATTCTAAAGTGCTAATTATAACAACTATTATGCATGTTATTGTCATAAATAGGGTTTGGGAACCCGGGTTGTGCACCAGGGGACATGTATCAATGCAAAAAGAAGTTTTAAAAACGGTCGTTTTTCGGGAGCAGTCATTTTAATGATGCATAAAGTGAAAAAAAAAAAGTCAAATATTCCTTTAAATATCGTACCTGGGGGGTGTCTAAAGTATGCCTGTGAAGTGCCACGTGTTTCCCGTGTTTAGAACTGTCCCTGCACAAAATGACACTTCTAAAGGAAAAAAAAGCCATTTAAAACTGCTTGCGGCTTTAATGTAATGTCTGGTCCCGGTAATATGGATGAAATTCTTTAAGAAAAATGGCATAGCTACCCCATGACCCCCCCCCCCTACCCCAGCCCATTACCAGCCCCTTTGGCTCTTGTATGGATATTAAGGGGAACCCCGCACATAAAATAAAAAAGGCCCTATATACTCTGAACAGCCGTATACAGGCGGTGCATACAAGACAGGGACTGTAGGTTTGTTCTTATGTAGAATCTGTTTGTAATTTTGAACAGGTACATTGTTGAAGTGTAGCTCCAGCCCAAAAATCTATTTTTAAACTTTTTGGGAAACATAGGTAAGGGTTATCACCCCTGTAACATTTGTTTTGCTGTCTGTGCCCCTGTTCAGAACATTTCACCTCACTTTCCGTCCCAATGACAACTGTTTTTGAAATGTGGTGTTTTTCTTGAAACAAGGATTGCTGATAAAGCATCAGTACAGAGGAGACACCTTTCTCCCATATTTATTCTTACAGGAAAGAATTTTCCTTCCTAGTGGTAGATTTCCTCTCACTTCCTGTTGTCTTCTTTCGTTTGCAAGTAGGAGTCGTTTGTAAGTTGGATGTTTGAAAGTAGGGACCTGCCGTATATACTCTGCAGAAATAGGCCCCTTAGTTGTTGGTGTTGGCACAACACTGTAAGCACTCAGTTACTCTTGGTTGGTGCTGGAACGCCCTGCTGTCAACTATTATATCAGGAATTTTAATTACATATAATTGTTGAACAGTGGTAGTAAAAATTGGGGCTTTGATGGTGGTGCTGGTGCCACAACACTGTAAGCCCTGACAGTTACTCTTGGTGGGTGCAGCAATGGGCCCTGCTGTGAATTATTAGATCAAGAATTGTAATTACATGCCCCTTTTGAACAGGGGCTGAAAAATTGGGCCTTTCGTGGTGGTGGTGGTGGTGGCGTTGCCACAAGACTGTAAGCCCTCAGAGTTACTCTTGGTGGGTGCAGCAATGGACCCTGCTGTGAATTATTAGATCAAGAATTGTAATTGCATGCCCCTGTTGAACAGGGGCTGAAAAATTGGGCCTTAGGCACTGGTGGCACAACACTACAACCCCTCACAGATACTGTACTTGGAGCACAGCAATGAGCCCTGTTGCAAAGTATTGCTTCAAAAATTGTAATGACACGCCCCTGTTAAACAGGGGCTGAAAAATTGGGCCTTAGGCACTGGTGCCACAACACTCCAACCCCTCACAGATACTGTACTTGGAGCACAGCAATGAGCCCTATGGCAAATTATTGCTAAAAAAATTGTAATTACACGCCCCTGTAAAACAGGGGCTGAAAAATTGGGCCTTAGCCACTGGTGGCGGCACCCATAAACAAAAATGATCTTCCAAGCTATCATCATCAATCGTATCATTGAGGACTCGGAGGAGGAGGATAGCCAGTCAACATAACAGCACAGGCACTCAGCATCAGCATCAGTCTTGAAGGGATGTGACATGTTAAAATCAATTAGTCTGTTATATCAGCATCAGGTGTGTGGTAGCTGGTGGTGATCCAAGACTGGTTCATCTTGATGAAAGTCAGTCGATCAACCGAGTCGGTGGACAGGCGCACCCTGTGATCCGTGACAAATCCTCCAGCAGCACTGAATGTGCGTTCCGAAAGAACGCTGGATGCAGGACAGGCCAGTAGCTCAATTGCATACTGTGCAAGCTCTGGCCAGTGATCCATCCTCAAGACCCAGTAAGCCAGAGGATTTTCGGTGGGGAAGGTGTCCAAGTCTGACCTTGCCCCTAGATATTCCTGCACCATGTTTATCAGACGCTGGCGATGGTTGCTGGAACCGATCATACTTTGGGGCTGCGGACTAAAGAATTGTCTGAACGCATCGGTCAGACGGCCACCTTCCCCACCGCTCCTTCTTTGACTGGCCGAAGCCTCAGCAACTCGTTGTCCAGGACCAGGAGTTTGTAACCTCCCAGTCTCTGGGAACGCGTTGCACAGACCTTTCTGCAAGGCCTCCCGGAGTTGTCTCATCCTCTGCTCCCTCTGCGACGGTAACATAAGGTCCGCAACCTTACCCTTGTACCGTGGATCAAGGAGAGTGGCCAGCCAGTAATGGTCCCTCTCCTTGATCCGAAGAATACGAGGATCCTTCCGCAGACTTTGCAGGATCAGGGAGGCCATGCAGCGTAGGTTTGCTGAGGCATTCGCTCCGGAGTCCTCTGGGTCACTAAGGACGACATGATCCGCAGCCACCTCCTCCCAGCCACGTACAAGTCCACTGGTTTCTTGGGACTGTAAATCATCCCTAAAAGACTGCTGCTGATGATGCTGAGTGCCAGCCTCCACCTCCATGCTGACACAATCCTCCTCCTCCTCCTCCTCCTCCTCCTCCTCCTCCTCCTCCTCCTCTTCCTGTGCGATGGGTGGGACAGAAGGAACACTGTCTGGGTAAAGGGGGCCTTGAGAGGCAAGGAAGTCCTCCTCTTCCTGCCTCTGTTCTGCCTCAAGTGCCCTGTCCATTATTCCACGCAGCGTGTGCTCCAACAGGTGGACAAGAGGTACAGTGTCACTGATGCATGCACTGTCACTGCTCACCATCCTCGTGGCCTCCTCAAATGGTGCCAGGACAGTGCATGCATCCCTGATCATGCCCCACTGGCGTGGAGAAAAAAAACCAAGCTCCCCTGACCCTGTCCTGGTGCCGTAGTCGCACAGGTACTCATTGATGGCCCTCTGCTGCATGTGCAGCCGCTGCAGCATGGCCAACGTTGAGTTCCACCTGGTGGGCATGTCACATATAAGGCGGTTCTTGGGCAGGTTCAACTCCTTTTGCAGCTCAGCCAGGCGAGCACTGGCATTATAAGATCTGCGGAAATGCACACAGACTTTCCTGGCCTGCCTCAGGACATCCTGTAAGCCCGGGTACCTGCCCAAGAACCGCTGCACCACCAGGTTAAGGACGTGAGCCACACAGGGCACATGGGTCAGTTGTCCCTGTCGGAGGGCGGAGAGGAGGTTGGTGCCATTGTCGCAAACCACCATTCCTGGCTTAAGCTGGCGTGGCGTCAACCACCTCTCGGCCTGGCCCTGCAGAGCAGACAGGACCTCTGCCCCAGTGTGGCTTCTGTCCCCCAAACACACCAGCGCAAGCACGGCATGGCATCTTTTTGCCTGCGTACTTGCGTAGCCCCGTGAACGGCTACGGAGCACCGCTGGTTCATAGGACAAACCACAGGAAGAGGCCATGGAGGAAGAAGAAGAGGAGGGGGTGGAGGAGAGAGGTGTGTCACAACCAGTAGTAGCATTTTGGAGGCGTGGCGGTGGGACAACCTCCAACACTACTGCACCTTGTCCTGCATCCTTCCCAGCTGCCAAAAGAGTGACCCAATGGGCCGTGAAAGAAAGGTAACGTCCCTGTCCATGCCTGCTGGACCATGAGTCAGCGGTAATATGCACCTTACCGCTGACCGCCCTGTCCAGCGAGGCCAAGACATTGCCTTCCACATGCCGGTAGAGAGCCGGAATAGCCTTCCGTGAGAAAAAGTGGCGTTTGGGAACCTGCCACTGAGGAACCGCACATTGCACAAACTCACGGAAGGGGGCCGAGTCTACCAACTGAAAAGGCAGCAGTTGAAGCACTGGCAATTTAGCCAAGCTAGCATTCAACCGCTGGGCATGTGGATGGCTGGGAGTGAACTTCTTTCGACGGTCCAGCAGCTGGGGCAGGGAAATTTGCCTGCTAGAATCGGACGTCGGTGTACTGCTAGCAGAGTGGCCGCAAGTACTTGGCTGTGACACACCTAATTCTACACCTTCATTCCTCTCAGTGCATGTTTCAGAGAGGACTGAAGTTATAGTGGGGTTGGAGATCCCAGCTGATGCGGTGCAAGGAGAGGTCCGCTTTGTTCTTTGGTGTGGGTCTTTGAGGTAGGCTTGCCAACGAGCTGCATGGCAGGTCAACATATGTCTGGTCAGGCATGTGGTACCCAAGCGGCTGATGTTTTGGCCACGCGATATACGCTTGAGACATATGTTGCAAACAGCAGCTGTGCGATCTGATGCACTAGCCTCAAAAAAGGCCCACACCAAAGAACTTTTTGAATGACGGGCAGAGGCAGCGCCCTGCACAGGCGGAGCTCTGCGGTGTGATTCCGTTGGTGTACTGCCCTTACGCTGGCCACCAAAGGGCATCCTGCCTCGTTGGAGATGTGCCTCCTCCTCATCCTCCTCCTCCTCCTCTCTCCTATTAGGCACCCACCTCACTGTCCTTCCAGGTCCCTGGAAACAAGGACTTTGACAGTGAAAGAAACTGACACACTCTCCCTACCTACAGTTTTCTGTCCCTAGAAAAAAAATTTTTTTTAAGCACAATTTAGCACAAGGAGAATTCACTCACTGTCCTTCCAGGTCCCTGGAAACAAGGACTTTGACAGTGAAAGAAACTGACACACTCTCCCTACCTACAGTTTTCTGTCCCTAGAAAAAATGTTTTTTTTAAGCACAATTTAGCACAAGGAGAATTCACTCACTGTCCTTCCAGGTCCCTGGAAACAAGGACTTTGACAGTGAAAGAAACTGACACACTCTCCCTACCTACAGTTTTCTGTCCCTAGAAAAAATGTTTTTTTTAAGCACAATTTAGCACAAGGAGAATTCACTCACTGTCCTTCCAGGTCCCTTGAAACAAGGACTTTGACAGTGAAAGAAACTGACACACTCTCCCTACCTACAGTTTTCTGTCCCTAGAAATTTTTTTTTTTTTAAGCACAATTTAGCACAAGGAGAATTCACTCACTGTCCTTCCAGGTCCCTGGAAACAAGGACTTTGACAGTGAAAGAAACTGACACACTCTCCCTACCTACAGTTTTCTGTCCCTAGAAAAAATGTTTTTTTTAAGCACAATTTAGCACAAGGAGAATTACCTCACTGTCCTTCCAGGTCCCTGGAAACAAGGACTTTGACAGTGAAAGAAACTGACACACTCTCCCTACCTACAGTTTTCTGTCCCTAGAAAAAATGTTTTTTTTAAGCACAATTTAGCACAAGGAGAATTACCTCACTGTCCTTCCAGGTCCCTGGAAACAAGGACTTTGACAGTGAAAGAAACTGACACACTCTCCCTACCTACAGTTTTCTGTCCCTAGAAAAAATGTTTTTTTTAAGCACAATTTAGCACAAGGAGAATTACCTCACTGTCCTTCCAGGTCCCTGGAAACAAGGACTTTGACAGTGAAAGAAACTGACACACTCTCCCTACCTACAGTTTTCTGTCCCTAGAAAAAATGTTTTTTTTAAGCACAATTTAGCACAAGGAGAATTCACTCACTGTCCTTCCAGGTCCCTGGAAACAAGGACTTTGACAGTGAAAGAAACTGACACACTCTCCCTACCTACAGTTTTCTGTCCCTAGAAAAAATGTTTTTTTTAAGCACAATTTAGCACAAGGAGAATTCACTCACTGTCCTTCCAGGTCCCTGGAAACAAGGACTTTGACAGTGAAAGAAACTGACACACTCTCCCTACCTACAGTTTTCTGTCCCTAGAAAAAATGTTTTTTTTAAGCACAATTTAGCACAAGGAGAATTACCTCACTGTCCTTCCAGGTCCCTGGAAACAAGGACTTTGACAGTGAAAGAAACTGACACACTCTCCCTACCTACAGTTTTCTGTCCCTAGAAAAAATGTTTTTTTTAAGCACAATTTAGCACAAGGAGAATTACCTCACTGTCCTTCCAGGTCCCTGGAAACAAGGACTTTGACAGTGAAAGAAACTGACACACTCTCCCTACCTACAGTTTTCTGTCCCTAGAAAAAATGTTTTTTTTAAGCACAATTTAGCACAAGGAGAATTCACTCACTGTCCTTCCAGGTCCCTGGAAACAAGGACTTTGACAGTGAAAGAAACTGACACACTCTCCCTACCTACAGTTTTCTGTCCCTAGAAAAAATGTTTTTTTTAAGCACAATTTAGCACAAGGAGAATTACCTCACTGTCCTTCCAGGTCCCTGGAAACAAGGACTTTGACAGTGAAAGAAACTGACACACTCTCCCTACCTACAGTTTTCTGTCCCTAGAAAAAATGTTTTTTTTAAGCACAATTTAGCACAAGGAGAATTACCTCACTGTCCTTCCAGGTCCCTGGAAACAAGGACTTTGACAGTGAAAGAAACTGACACACTCTCCCTACCTACAGTTTTCTGTCCCTAGAAAAAATGTTTTTTTTAAGCACAATATAGCACAAGGAGAATTCACTCACTGTCCTTCCAGGTCCCTGGAAACAAGGACTTTGACAGTGAAAGAAACTGACACACTCTCCCTACCTACAGTTTTCTGTCCCTAGAAAAAATGTTTTTTTTAAGCACAATTTAGCACAAGGAGAATTACCTCACTGTCCTTCCAGGTCCCTGGAAACAAGGACTTTGACAGTGAAAGAAACTGACACACTCTCCCTACCTACAGTTTTCTGTCCCTAGAAAAAATGTTTTTTTTAAGCACAATTTAGCACAAGGAGAATTACCTCACTGTCCTTCCAGGTCCCTGGAAACAAGGACTTTGACAGTGAAAGAAACTGACACACTCTCCCTACCTACAGTTTTCTGTCCCTAGAAAAAATGTTTTTTTAAGCACAATTTAGCACAAGGAGAATTACCTCACTGTCCTTCCAGGTCCCTGGAAACAAGGACTTTGACAGTGAAAGAAACTGACACACTCTCCCTACCTACAGTTTTCTGTCCCTAGAAAAAATGATTTTTTTAAGCACAATTTAGCACAAGGAGAATTACCTCACTGTCCTTCCAGGTCCCTGGAAACAAGGACTTTGACAGTGAAATAAACTGACACACTCTCCCTACCTACAGTTTTCTGTCCCTAGAAAAAATGTTTTTTTTAAGCACAATTTAGCACAAGGAGAATTCACTCACTGTCCTTCCAGGTCCCTGGAAACAAGGACTTTGACAGTGAAAGAAACTGACACACTCTCCCTACCTACAGTTTTCTGTCCCTAGAAAAAATGTTTTTTTTTAAGCACAATTTAGCACAAGGAGAATTACCTCACTGTCCTTCCAGGTCCCTGGAAACAAGGACTTTGACAGTGAAAGAAACTGACACACTCTCCCTACCTACAGTTTTCTGTCCCTAGAAAAAATGTTTTTTTTAAGCACAATTTAGCACAAGGAGAATTACCTCACTGTCCTTCCAGGTCCCTGGAAACAAGGACTTTGACAGTGAAAGAAACTGACACACTCTCCCTACCTACAGTTTTCTGTCCCTAGAAAAAATGTTTTTTTTAAGCACAATTTAGCACAAGGAGAATTACCTCACTGTCCTTCCAGGTCCCTGGAAACAAGGACTTTGACAGTGAAAGAAACTGACACACTCTCCCTACCTACAGTTTTCTGTCCCTAGAAAAAATGTTTTTTTTAAGCACAATTTAGCACAAGGAGAATTACCTCACTGTCCTTCCAGGTCCCTGGAAACAAGGACTTTGACAGTGAAAGAAACTGACACACTCTCCCTACCTACAGTTTTCTGTCCCTAGAAAAAATGTTTTTTTTAAGCACAATTTAGCACAAGGAGAATTACCTCACTGTCCTTCCAGGTCCCTGGAAACAAGGACTTTGACAGTGAAAGAAACTGACACACTCTCCCTACCTACAGTTTTCTGTCCCTAGAAAAAATGTTTTTTTTAAGCACAATTTAGCACAAGGAGAATTCACTCACTGTCCTTCCAGGTCCCTGGAAACAAGGACTTTGACAGTGAAAGAAACTGACACACTCTCCCTACCTACAGTTTTCTGTCCCTAGAAAAAATGTTTTTTTTAAGCACAATTTAGCACAAGGAGAATTCACTCACTGTCCTTCCAGGTCCCTGGAAACAAGGACTTTGACAGTGAAAGAAACTGACACACTCTCCCTACCTACAGTTTTCTGTCCCTAGAAAAAATGTTTTTTTTAAGCACAATTTAGCACAAGGAGAATTACCTCACTGTCCTTCCAGGTCCCTGGAAACAAGGACTTTGACAGTGAAAGAAACTGACACACTCTCCCTACCTACAGTTTTCTGTCCCTAGAAAAAATGTTTTTTTTAAGCACAATTTAGCACAAGGAGAATTACCTCACTGTCCTTCCAGGTCCCTGGAAACAAGGACTTTGACAGTGAAAGAAACTGACACACTCTCCCTACCTACAGTTTTCTGTCCCTAGAAAAAATGTTTTTTTTAAGCACAATTTAGCACAAGGAGAATTCACTCACTGTCCTTCCAGGTCCCTGGAAACAAGGACTTTGACAGTGAAAGAAACTGACACACTCTCCCTACCTACAGTTTTCTGTCCCTAGAAAAAATGTTTTTTTTAAGCACAATTTAGCACAAGGAGAATTACCTCACTGTCCTTCCAGGTCCCTGGAAACAAGGACTTTGACAGTGAAAGAAACTGACACACTCTCCCTACCTACAGTTTTCTGTCCCTAGAAAAAATGTTTTTTTTAAGCACAATTTAGCACAAGGAGAATTACCTCACTGTCCTTCCAGGTCCCTGGAAACAAGGACTTTGACAGTGAAAGAAACTGACACACTCTCCCTACCTACAGTTTTCTGTCCCTAGAAAAAATGTTTTTTTTAAGCACAATATAGCACAAGGAGAATTCACTCACTGTCCTTCCAGGTCCCTGGAAACAAGGACTTTGACAGTGAAAGAAACTGACACACTCTCCCTACCTACAGTTTTCTGTCCCTAGAAAAAATGTTTTTTTTAAGCACAATTTAGCACAAGGAGAATTACCTCACTGTCCTTCCAGGTCCCTGGAAACAAGGACTTTGACAGTGAAAGAAACTGACACACTCTCCCTACCTACAGTTTTCTGTCCCTAGAAAAAATGTTTTTTTTAAGCACAATTTAGCACAAGGAGAATTACCTCACTGTCCTTCCAGGTCCCTGGAAACAAGGACTTTGACAGTGAAAGAAACTGACACACTCTCCCTACCTACAGTTTTCTGTCCCTAGAAAAAATGTTTTTTTAAGCACAATTTAGCACAAGGAGAATTACCTCACTGTCCTTCCAGGTCCCTGGAAACAAGGACTTTGACAGTGAAAGAAACTGACACACTCTCCCTACCTACAGTTTTCTGTCCCTAGAAAAAATGATTTTTTTAAGCACAATTTAGCACAAGGAGAATTACCTCACTGTCCTTCCAGGTCCCTGGAAACAAGGACTTTGACAGTGAAATAAACTGACACACTCTCCCTACCTACAGTTTTCTGTCCCTAGAAAAAATGTTTTTTTTAAGCACAATTTAGCACAAGGAGAATTCACTCACTGTCCTTCCAGGTCCCTGGAAACAAGGACTTTGACAGTGAAAGAAACTGACACACTCTCCCTACCTACAGTTTTCTGTCCCTAGAAAAAATGTTTTTTTTTAAGCACAATTTAGCACAAGGAGAATTACCTCACTGTCCTTCCAGGTCCCTGGAAACAAGGACTTTGACAGTGAAAGAAACTGACACACTCTCCCTACCTACAGTTTTCTGTCCCTAGAAAAAATGTTTTTTTTAAGCACAATTTAGCACAAGGAGAATTACCTCACTGTCCTTCCAGGTCCCTGGAAACAAGGACTTTGACAGTGAAAGAAACTGACACACTCTCCCTACCTACAGTTTTCTGTCCCTAGAAAAAATGTTTTTTTTAAGCACAATTTAGCACAAGGAGAATTCACTCACTGTCCTTCCAGGTCCCTGGAAACAAGGACTTTGACAGTGAAAGAAACTGACACACTCTCCCTACCTACAGTTTTCTGTCCCTAGAAAAAATGTTTTTTTTAAGCACAATTTAGCACAAGGAGAATTCACTCACTGTCCTTCCAGGTCCCTGGAAACAAGGACTTTGACAGTGAAAGAAACTGACACACTCTCCCTACCTACAGTTTTCTGTCCCTAGAAAAAATGTTTTTTTTAAGCACAATATAGCACAAGGACAATTCACTCACTGTCCTTCCAGGTCCCTGGAAACAAGGACTTTGACAGTGAAAGAAACTGACACACTCTCCCTACCTACAGTTTTCTGTCCCTAGAAAAAATGTTTTTTTTAAGCACAATTTAGCACAAGGAGAATTCACTCACTGTCCTTCCAGGTCCCTGGAAACAAGGACTTTGACAGTGAAAGAAACTGACACACTCTCCCTACCTACAGTTTTCTGTCCCTAGAAAAAATGTTTTTTTTAAGCACAATTTAGCACAAGGAGAATTCACTCACTGTCCTTCCAGGTCCCTGGAAACAAGGACTTTGACAGTGAAAGAAACTGACACACTCTCCCTACCTACAGTTTTCTGTCCCTAGAAAAAATGTTTTTTTTAAGCACAATTTAGCACAAGGAGAATTACCTCACTGTCCTTCCAGGTCCCTGGAAACAAGGACTTTGACAGTGAAAGAAACTGACACACTCTCCCTACCTACAGTTTTCTGTCCCTAGAAAAAATGATTTTTTTAAGCACAATTTAGCACAAGGAGAATTACCTCACTGTCCTTCCAGGTCCCTGGAAACAAGGACTTTGACAGTGAAAGAAACTGACACACTCTCCCTACCTACAGTTTTCTGTCCCTAGAAAAAATGTTTTTTTTAAGCACAATTTAGCACAAGGAGAATTCACTCACTGTCCTTCCAGGTCCCTGGAAACAAGGACTTTGACAGTGAAAGAAACTGACACACTCTCCCTACCTACAGTTTTCTGTCCCTAGAAAAAATGTTTTTTTTAAGCACAATTTAGCACAAGGAGAATTACCTCACTGTCCTTCCAGGTCCCTGGAAACAAGGACTTTGACAGTGAAAGAAACTGACACACTCTCCCTACCTACAGTTTTCTGTCCCTAGAAAAAATGATTTTTTTAAGCACAATTTAGCACAAGGAGAATTACCTCACTGTCCTTCCAGGTCCCTGGAAACAAGGACTTTGACAGTGAAAGAAACTGACACACTCTCCCTACCTACAGTTTTCTGTCCCTAGAAAAAATGTTTTTTTTAAGCACAATTTAGCACAAGGAGAATTCACTCACTGTCCTTCCAGGTCCCTGGAAACAAGGACTTTGACAGTGAAAGAAACTGACACACTCTTCCTACCTACAGTTTTCTGTCCCTAGAAAAAATGTTTTTTTTAAGCACAATTTAGCACAAGGAGAATTACCTCACTGTCCTTCCAGGTCCCTGGAAACAAGGACTTTGACAGTGAAAGAAACTGACACACTCTCCCTACCTACAGTTTTCTGTCCCTAGAAAAAATGTTTTTTTTAAGCACAATTTAGCACAAGGAGAATTACCTCACTGTCCTTCCAGGTCCCTGGAAACAAGGACTTTGACAGTGAAAGAAACTGACACACTCTCCCTACCTACAGTTTTCTGTCCCTAGAAAAAATGTTTTTTTTAAGCACAATTTAGCACAAGGAGAATTCACTCACTGTCCTTCCAGGTCCCTGGAAACAAGGACTTTGACAGTGAAAGAAACTGACACACTCTCCCTACCTACAGTTTTCTGTCCCTAGAAAAAATGTTTTTTTTAAGCACAATTTAGCACAAGGAGAATTCACTCACTGTCCTTCCAGGTCCCTGGAAACAAGGACTTTGACAGTGAAAGAAACTGACACACTCTCCCTACCTACAGTTTTCTGTCCCTAGAAAAAATGTTTTTTTTAAGCACAATTTAGCACAAGGAGAATTCACTCACTGTCCTTCCAGGTCCCTGGAAACAAGGACTTTGACAGTGAAAGAAACTGACACACTCTCCCTACCTACAGTTTTCTGTCCCTAGAAAAAATGTTTTTTTTAAGCACACTATAGCACAAGCACAAAACACACTGACACTCTCCCTACCTATCCTTCTCTTTCCCTAAACTAAAGGAATCCAGGTTAAGAAAGAAAGAAATAAAAGTCACTGTCCCTGCCTATGCTGCTCTATCCCTGCTCCGGAACACACTACACTAGGCCGCCGTGCTGGCGGCCTTTTATAGTGTGGGGCGTGTACTAAACCCCCTAAGCAATAATTGGCCACAGGCATCCTGCCTGTGGCCAATCATTGCTCTCCTCGCTGCCGGCGCTGTGATTGGCCAAGCATGCGGGGTCACAGTGCATGCTTGGCCAATCACAGCGCCTGGATGACACTGCGATGGCGTAGTGCATTGTGGGCCGTTCGCGTCACTCGAATTTGGCGCGAACGGCCCAAATCGTTCGATCTTCGTCGAACGATCGAACAGCCGATGTTCGAGTCGAACGTATGTTCGACTCGAACACGAAGCTCATCCCTACTCTGGAGCAACTGTGCACAGTCTATTTGCCTTTAGTAAATCGACCTCATAGGGGTCGATTTACTAAAGGCAAATAGACTATGCACTTTGCAAAGTGCAGTTGCTCCAGAGCTTAGTAAATGAGGTAAAGCTTAATTTGGCAAAGACTACCCAATCACATACAAGGAAAAAAAAAAACAAAAAAAAAAAACAGCATTTTTGCTTGCATGTGATTGGCTCTACAGCACCCGCCCTTGCAGTGTTCAACTGCACTTTGCAAAGTGCACAGTCTCTTTGCCTTTAGTAAATCAACCCCTGAGCCACACATATGAAGTTTGTAGTACAGTCTTGATGAGGATTCTGTAATGGAATTAAGTAACTCCCATGCACATGCACAGCTCAGTGTACAGAATCACCAGGATTCTGTACAGGGATGACGTCATGTTAAAGGGTAATTCCACTTTCGTGGGGAAAAAAAAAAAATTTTTTTTTTAGGGCTGTTACTGATTAAAATTTTCGTGTTCGATTAATCGTTTTTTTTTATCGATTAATTGACTAATTTCGATTAATTATAACGCACATAGATGCAACTACTTTTATCTGATCTCCTTGCAGGCCGATTCCCAGTGCAGCTACCAACCACTGGAAAAATGGATAGCAGGATACAAAAAACACACAAAGGCAGCGCTCAATGGGAATAGCATTAAAACTTTTATAGTCTTCAAGTAGGTAACAAAATAAATATTGCACTGGAGATAAAATCGATGTAGCTACATAAACTGTAAAAATGGTGCGAGTAATACCAAACGGTAGCAAAAGCAGTCATAAAAACATGTAGCTAAGTATGATACTGGTATAAAAATATGTACAACGATACCACTGCTGAATCCAGATGAGAAGGGACTAACATCAGTCCGTCGGCATGTAGATGTCCCGTGAAGGGAATTATCACAAATCCCAGTGGATGGCTGTAGAATCCCAGGTTGATAGAGGGAAGTGATAGAGGAAAGTGTAACAGCCCTTGCATGTGGCAGATATAGTAAGGTCCCGCCGGCATGCAGATATGAAGGCACAGCAAAGGAGCCCTTCAGATGGACACGGCAAGCCCCGCCGGTGTCCGTGACGTCACCGGATCTCCCTGAAGACCCGGAAGCCGGCGGAGAGGTGAGTACTGATCAAAAGAATTTTGATCGATCAAAACAATTAATCGATTAATCGAGGAATTAATAGTTAATTTCCACAGCCCTAATTTTTTTATATAACGTATAGAGTACAATACGCAAAACTTGATGCACATTTTCACTGGAAAGTTGTACGCTTGCAGAGTACTTTAAGCACAAGTTCTAATTGACACTTTTGCAATTTGTAGCAAATTTGGGTGGCATGTCTGTAAGCAAAGTTGCAGTGGTGTGTCTACAGCAAGAGCTCTGCAAGTCACAGTGACCCCTGTGGTGGGATGACTAGTGCACAACATAACTGAACCAGAACTTGCAGAAGACTTGCAGAATGTTTGCAAAGAAAGTTGATCTGGAGTCATGCAATGCAGACTTGCTGCAATTGTGCAACAAACTTATGAAACTTAGCAAATCTAGCAATAGCTTATATCATAAATAAAAGTGTTGCACTAAGATCAGATTATTCAAACAGTGAGTCCAAGTGTCTATTTAATAACACAAACAAAAAGTCCCAAGATTGTGATAATAAGTGAAAATAATCTTGTGTTCCAAGCACAGACAGAATCCCTCCACCTTGTGGATTCCCTGCCACCACATATATGGATGTACTCTTACCAGAGAGCATGGACCTCCTATTACGGGAGGTCAAAACAGGCTATGTGTCTCATCCATTACTGTTCCAGCAGGGAAAAAAAATGACAAGAATCGCTCCAGACCATCCATGGACGTGGCAACAATCCTCTTGTCTCAGGCTGTCATAGCCAGTGATATAACCCCAATGAAGAGATAAGCGCCAATAATGTAAAACCTATTAAGAGCTGACTTTATTAAAAGTATTGCACTTACATGTTCCGAGAATTAATTCAACATAAAATCAAATCCAATAAGTAGCTTGCACTTCCAGGTAATCACGATGATGTGGATATGTAACTCAGCCCGACCGGTTTTGTCACTAAAGGACTTCTTCCAGGGCAAGAGCAGTGGTAAGTCTACAGCAAGAGCTCTGCAAGTCACAGTGACCCCTGTGGTGGGAGGACTATTGCACAACATAACTGAACCAAAATTTGCAGCAGACTTTCAGAATGTTTTCAAAGAAAGTTGATCTGGAGTCATGCAATGCAGACTTGCTGCAATTGTGCAACAAACTTGTGAAGCCTGGCAAGTCTAGCAATAGCTTATGTAGCGGGTATTTGAATTATGTGAGGACTCTGGTGGTGTGAGGTTCCTTGGGGTCCCTGGGTGGCGCTATTGCCTTGGGCCGAAGCTGAACTCACACTGCAAACCGTGCCTTTTTGTCCTCCCCTGGAGCTGGTACAGCGGGGCGGGGAACCCGCTGTGACGCAAAGGGAGAGGTCATAAGAGGGGCGGACGCCCTGACCTGGGGGAGAGAGTCGGAGGACGCGGCCGCACCCAGGCACCTTCAGCTTGGGTGCTGGCGTTCCGGTGTTTCAGGCCTAGGTGCCCTTGGCCTAGCTGGAGTGGGGATGGAGTCCATCTCAGGCACCTTTAGCCTGGGGTGAGGTACTATGGCGGATGCCTGGAGCTCAGTACCTTCAACTGAGTTCCGCGAGGGTGGAGGAATCCGAGGGGGTCCTAACTCCTTGGGTGCCCGTGTCTGAGTTTGTGAGGACTGGTGCGCGGTAATTTCTCCGGAGAGTCTGGCGCAGCATCGCTGGTGACGGAGAGGCCTCCATTTCTCCCTTGGACGGATTTCTTCCTCTGACAGGGGCAAAGTGAGCGAAGGTAATTCACGTTCTATATCACCTAGTCAGTGGCAGTGACTATTCACCACTGGTGACAGCACAGTGGGCAGCAGCAAGAAGGGAAAGGATTGTGCCTCGATCTGTCCCCATTTTCCAAAGGAGAAAGATTGTTTTATTGCTTGGCAAGAAGAATAAAACTGAGTTGTACCTATTCACTGTGTGGAACTTGGGTTACTAAGCAAAGGAGTCAGGGAAGAAGGACTGGACTTGACTCTAGGACACCTACACAAAAGCCCAATCTTCTGGCCTTCACCTCTTAGTTACGGGAGGACATGGGCCGTGGTGTGTATCATCTCTCTCTCCCAGGTACCCCTAGACGACAGCCATATAACCGATAAAGTAAGGGAGAGGGGTGAGGCCGCTACACTTATAAAGTCATTTTTTTAACTTGCAGCTCACATGCACGTGCACGGCTCATTGAACAGTCTCTGCATGATTCTGTACCAAGATGAAGTAACTCATGTGTACATGTTAAGCTCAGTGTTCAGCCTTTGCAAAGACTTTGAATCGGGACAATGTAACCCCGTGTACATGCTCAGTGGACAGTCTTTGCAAAGATTTTGTAGCAGGACAAAGTAACTCTGTGCACCAGCGTAGCTCATTGTAAAAGTCCCAATATGACTCTGTATGGCAATTAAAGCATTTGTTAACCCCCCCAAAAAAAGATTTCCTGGTACCTTAAAGCAGATTAAACAGCACAGTGCTTGTGCTGTGTAATCTGCCCCCCTCTAAACTAAAAAAAAAAAAAAAAAAACCTGAACCTGGCACTTCCTGTATTCCCTCTCTGCGCTGACCACGAAAATCAGGGCTGCTCCGCCCTGATCACTGTGGTCTGATTGCGTCCCTCCATTATACGCTGCTGTCCCCTCTGCTCTCCTCTCTCCCCCCTCACCTCCTTCTTCCTGCATGTCAGCTTGTGTCTGTGTCTCTATCTCCGTCCCCCGCCCCCCTTGCCGCTTCTAGTAAAAATTTTAATGTTATATGCTCACTGCCAGCAACTCTTTCAAATCCTGGCAGAGCACACGGCATTAATCTTTTCGAAAAATTAGCTCTGTAAATATTGTTTTAGCTCTGTCTTCAGGCAGGTCATGTGACTCTCGGTCGGTTTCCAGGGCTACTGCAGGAGAGGCTGAGTGGCCATGTGGTCTTCCCGGCTGACATCAGAGGAAGATCACGACCCCTCCTGCAGTATCCATCCTTTGCAGCTATACAGCGGCCGCGAGTCATGTGACCGGCCTGAAGACAGCTCTAAATAGGTACTTACGGCGCTCGTTTTCCTAAAAGACTAATTCCGTGTGCTCTGCCAGGCTCTAGTAGAGGGTTTGGCAAAGTTTGAGTTATATGGGTTAACAATTTCCATTACATGCTCAGCTTGTACAGTCTTGGCACAATTTCTGTACTGGAAAGAAGTGTAGCGGGGTCTTCAGATTTAGTGGGATACACCTGGGGGTAGTGTGACCCAGGTGTGTAATTATGTCAGGGTTTAGACCCCTTTTTGTTATTCGTGGAGGATTGGGGGATGTAATATTCTCCTTTGCCTGTGGGTGCCGGAGTACCTACAGGCTTCAGGTAGAATCATCACCACAGTGCTACCCTTTTTGTCCCTTCCTGGAGATGGTACGGCTGGGGCGGGGAACCCGCCGTGGTGTTGTGGGAGGAGATAAAAGGGGGAGACGCCCTCGCCACGAGGTCTTCGGGGATCATCTCGTCACGCACCCAGGCACCTTCGGCCTGGGTGCGGGCGGTTCAAGGTTCCGGCCTAGGCGCCCTAGGCCTGGCCGGAATGAAGCTGGGATTCCATCCCAGGCACCTTCAGCCTGGGATGAGGTACTATTGAGGAGGCCTGGGACCCAGTGACTCCGACTGGGTCCCGCAAGGGTGAAGTGATTCCAGGGTGCCCCTTGCGAGGGGACCCGCATCTGAGGTGAGGAGGCTGGGGAGGTCACCCGTCCGAAGATTCCGGTGCAGCGTCAACCCGGTGACGGATGGGCCTCCGGTAACTCTCTTGGAGGACATCTTCCCCTGATAGGGGCTGCAACGCAGCGGAGGTATTCGAATTAAGACTCCTGCAACCCTTGGTCATAGCACAGGGGGTGTAGGGACCCAGATCAGTATAGTGCCTCGACCTGCTCATCCCACCGTATCCTGCCATCGCATTGCCTGTATGTGGAGATACGAAATAAAACCAACAGTTGGACTGTGATCGGTGTATGGACTCTGTTAATGGGAGCAAAGGGTGGTTTGGTGGTTTCTGCACAACAGACTCGGTACATGCCCAAGACACACCGGCCCGAGGAAACATCAGATATTGGCCTTCACCTCACCCACAGTTATGGGGAGGACATGGGCCGTAGCGCACCTCACTCTGTCGCGTGACATACCCCTAGCTAAAGAGGACGGGGTGAGGCTGCTACACGTGGGGGCTCGCTCGTCCGGGATTGTGTGTGTCTCAACGATGGAACTGAGAACGTCTGTGTTTGAACTTTGCTGCCCGGAGGAGTTCCGAGCAGGTCGGCCATGTGATTGGCCAAAGTGCATCCCTGCTCGGAGTTGTGGACATGACCCTAAGTCGGGAAAGGCCCACGCGGAGGAGCGTAAAAAGGGAGAGGTCCAGCCGTGTGAAGTACTACATGTGGGGACTGTTAATGCACTGCGCCATAAGGCACCCCATGACTGCGCAATTTGTGGGCGGAGGCTGGCGGAAGCCCGCGAAAACGTGCAAGTCGTGGGAGGAGTCTGGCCACGTGTGGAGATACACGTGGAGACTCCGGTGCGTGGTCAGCGCGTGATGGAGCAGCAAGTGGTCGGAATGAATTCAAGCTCTCCGTGGATGCCGGTATCTTACCCTATGAAGATGACTGCATTTGCTGCTCCCCTGACAGACACGGGGATAAGGCTCAGGCCCCGAGGACAGTTGGCTCTGTATTCATGCAGAGACACGGAGGCCCTCGGTGTGATCTGTCCCGGATGCTCGGGACTGGTGGTCCAACTAAAGCCGTTCGGGCGATGTGAAGCGTGCAAAGAGTTTCTTTTTGAGGTCGAATCATCCACAGTAAGGCCCCGGGCCCTTCGCCTCAACTGCATCACAGGAACCGCCACTCCGGAGGGAGAGATCCAGGCCTTTGCGGAGGTCCCCGTACGCGCTGACCAGGGCGACGTGACTGCCCAACCAGAGACGGAAAGAGAGAAATCCGTGGACACTGCTTCGGTCACCACGGATTCCCTGCTGCCACCTCCGAAGAGGAAAGTCGGCCTGGTACAGGCATCCTATGGTCGTGGTCGAGCTTCACCCCGCCGCTTGCCTGGCCTAGATGGCGCCGGTAGAGAAGAGAGTCCCGGACATCCCAGTTCTTCAGAAGGTCCAGGTGAGCTAGGGGCTGGGACTGTGGTGTTGGTTGGAGGTGTCGGGAGTCCACAGCCGGTGGAGCCCGCAAGAAAGGGTAGCCTTCCGTCTACTAGAGACTACCTTCCCGCCGAGATGTATGACACCTCCGACCTAGAGTCGTTGTCAGACTGTGGTGATGACGGAGAAATAGACAAACTGTTTCACCGGAAGGGCTGGGACAGACGCCCACTACCTGTGCTGTGTAAACCGCAGGATTCCCCCATGTCCATAGAAGACAGTACGCTCCGGGCGCAGGCCCCGGAGTTCCCGAGGAAATCTAGTCCTCCGACCTTCCACTTTCAACCACATCACCCGCTCCGATAGTGGGGACGCAGCGTGCTTCGTTGCGGGCACCAAAGGCAAAGCAACTCGAGATGGTGAAGGTACCTCGGCATCCGGAGGCCATCGTACAGCAAGGAGAAGGCGAGCGAGATGTGATGCCACCTCTAGCCAGATTGCAGAGACTTTCCTCCCAGAGAGTCGCCTGTGAATATGGGTGGGAGTACCCCTACTTGCCTCTGGACTTATTGTATGAAGTCGAAGTTTTGCGACAAAGGTGGTACGACGAGTTTGTATGGGAAAAGCTCAAAGTGCCTCATGCCCGGCGATACCTGTCGTGTTCGCCGCCTGTATCTAAAAAGTTTAGAGACTGTAGAGCTGATTGGAGACTTGGGAGCTGTTGTTTTTCTCCCTCTTCTTCATGTGCCAAAGGCAGAGACTCTGGGGGTAAAAGTTAGTGTAAAAAAGCAGGAAGAAGGAAGATCTCGGCAAGTGTCATGACCGCGGCGCTGTCACCAGGTGGCAGTGTTGTGCAACGACTGTTTGAAAATTTTACCCATGCATCACTTTGCTTATTGGAGTGAGTGGGTCTCTCGGCCGACAGACCTATTCATTCCAAGTTAACACAGATTGTTAGGATGTTGTTTTTGTTTCCCTTTTGCAGGAGATTCATCGGTCAAGACTACTGAGTATGGGGTGGTTCTTAGACAGTGATGGGAGGGATTGTACATGTGTACAGAATAGATGTTTTATGCAAAAGTTTATCGGTTTATATTTTTCCTTTCCCTTTTGAGCAGGTCTTGGCACACTTAGTATTCACAAATTTGGGGACAGCCTCTGGGGCTTGCTCCATGTCACCACTCAATGGGAGACATGGGTGTGCACCTGACGCTGGGGACCAGCATCAAATCACAGGGGGGAGTGTGTAGCGGGGTCTTCAGATTTAGTGGGATACACCTGGGGGTAGTGTGACCCAGGTGTGTAATTATGTCAGGGTTTAGACCCCTTTTTGTTATTCGTGGAGGATTGGGGGATGTAATATTCTCCTTTGCCTGTGGGTGGCGGTGTACCTACAGGCTTCAGGTAGAATCATCACCACAGTGCTACCCTTTTTGTCCCTTCCTGGAGATGGTACGGCTGGGGCGGGGAACCCGCCATGGTGTTGATGGGAGGACATAAAAGGGGGAGACGCCCTCGCCACGAGGTCTTCGGGGATCATCTCGTCACGCACCCAGGCACCTTCGGCCTGGGTGCGGGCGGTTCAAGGTTCCGGCCTAGGCGCCCTAGGCCTGGCCGGAATGAAGCTGGGATTCCATCCCAGGCACCTTCAGCCTGGGATGAGGTACTATTGAGGAGGCCTGGGACCCAGTGACTCCGACTGGGTCCCGCAAGGGTGAAGTGATTCCAGGGTGCCCCTTGCGAGGGGACCCGCATCTGAGGTGAGGAGGCTGGGGAGGTCACCCGTCCGAAGATTCCGGTGCAGCGTCAACCCGGTGAGGGATGGGCCTCCGGTAACTGTCTTGGAGGACATCTTCCCCTGATGGGGGCTGCAACGCAGCGGAGGTATTCGAATTAAGACTCCTGCAACCCTTGGTCATAGCACAGGGGGTGTAGGGACCCAGATCAGTATAGTGCCTCGACCTGCTCATCCCACCGTATCCTGCCATCGCATTGCCTGTATGTGGAGATACGAAATAAAACCAACAGTTGGACTGTGATCGGTGTATGGACTCTGTTAATGGGAGCAAAGGGTGGTTTGGTGGTTTCTGCACAACAGACTCGGTACATGCCTAAGACACACCGGCCCAAGGAAACATCAGATATTGGCCTTCACCTCACCCACAGTTATGGGGAGGACATGGGCCGTAGCGCACCTCACTCTGTCGCGTGACATACCCCTAGCTGAAGAGGACGGGGTGAGGCCGCTACAGAAGTAACTCCAATGCACAGGCACAGCTCAGTTTACAGCCTTGGCCACTGGTGTGCACAGCCTATTGCATTAGGGTGTGCACCCCAGAGCACAAACACACATGTGTGTATCAGCAGAGCAGTGGACGGTGCCACTAATGCATAGATTGATGTCAGAAGGACAGTGGACAGTGTCAGTAGTTTTTTTTATCTTTATTATATATTATAATATAATATTATTTTTTATAAATTTAAACATTTTTTTTTAAGGAGCCCCGTTATGGGGCTTTGGTGAAATATCAAAGGTCTAAACAGACCCCTGATGTCTCATTTTTGAGACAGAGAAAGAAAACGAGGACAGAGATTCCTCAGTCCCTTTCTTTGCAGCCTGCAGTAAACATAGTTTACTATGATTTAGTTAAGAATGAAGACAGGAGCGATCAGTAGAGTTCATTCAGAAAAGGAAGGCCAGTTATTGATATATTTACCAGCCCCTTCCCTGCTCCTGAGAGGAGAGGAGGGAAGTTGGCAGCACTGCAGGGGGAGACAGGAAGCTGGGGCAATCTGTACCACACAGGGTGTGCCCAGGCACTCCTGGCGCACCTTGTGTGCACGGTTATGGTCTTGGCATGGTTCTGTACTGGGACAAAGTAACTCCTTCATGCATACACATGTAAGCAGGTGTAAATGATTAAAAAAGGAGAAGTTGAGACTTTAAATGAAACACCTGGAAAAAGGTGCCTCCATCCCTGTTAATTTAAAAAAAAGGAGGGTTTTGGGACTTTAAATGAGGCACAGGAAAGGAAACGGATATTGGATCATGGAGTAATTTATTCTCCAGTCTGTAGGTGGCCCTGTATTGCTGTGCCAATGCACAGGTGGAGTGCAGACTTAAGTCCCTTTTACACAGATGTTCCGATCAGGACTGAAAACTGAAAGGCGGACCCAATCGGAACCTCCATTCTTCTCTATGGAGCAGCAGGTGTAAACATACATGCAGGGCCGTCTTTAATGTTGATTGGACCCTGGGCAAAACATTTTATGCCCCCCCCCCCCCCCATGCAATTTTGCTCCCCACCTGATCTGAGACATACAATAAATATCAGCTAGACTTAAAATCAGTTTACTGTATCAGATCAGATTGCGATTGGTTGCCAGAGGTTACAGCATATCATTACCACTTACTGACTGGATGCTAGAGGGTACAGCACACATTACGGCTCACTGATTAGTTGCTAGAGATTACAGCACATGATTTCTTCTTGTTGGTTGGTTGCTAGAGATTATTGTACAGTAATACTGCTCACTGATTGGTTGCTAGAGATTACAGCACATCATCTCTTCACTGCAGAGGGATGAGCCGAACACCCCCCGGTTCGGTTCGCACCAGAGCATGCAAACAGACAAAAAAGTTGTTTGAACACGCGAACACTGTTAAAGTCTATGGGACACGAACATGAAAACTCAAAAGTGCTCATTTTAAAGGTTAATATGCAAGTTAGGCCCCTTTCACACTGGGGCGTTTTTCATGCGGTTTAGCGCTAATAATAGCGCTGTTATACCGCATGAAAAAATCCTGCCCTGTGCCTTCAATGTGAAAGCCCGAAGGCTTTCACACTGAAGCGGTGCGCTAGCAGGACCGCTCCAAAAGTCCTGCTAGCCGCTTCTTTACAGCGGTAAAGGAGCGGTGTGTTCACCGCTCCTTTACCGCGGTCTCCCATTGAAATCAATGGGACAGCGCGGTAATACCGCCCGCAAACCGCGGCAATAGCCGCGGTTTGCGGGCGGTATTAACCCTTTTTCGGCCGCTAGCGGGGGTTAAATTAAACCCCCTAGCGACCGCATACCGCGGTAAGAACGACGGTATAGCAGCGCTGAAAATCGCGCTGCTATACCGCCACCGCTCCTGCCCGCCCCAGTGTGAAAGGGGCCTTATTGTCATAAAAAGTGTTTGGGGACCTGGGTCCTGCCCCAGAGGACATGTATCAATGCAAAAAAAAGTTTTAAAAACTGCCATTTTTTCGGGAGCAGTGATTTTAATAATGCTTAAAGTGAAACAATAAAAGTGAAACATTCCTTTAAATATCGTAGCTGGGGGGTGTCTATAGTATGCCTGGAAAGTCGCGCATGTTTCCCGTGTTTAGAATTGTCCCTACACAAAATGTAATTTCTAAAGGAAAAAAAGTAATTTAAAACAACTCGCGGCTATAATGAATTGTCGGCTCCCCGGCAATACAGATCAAAGTCATTGAAAAAAACGTCAGGGGTCCCCCCCACAGTCCATTACCAGGCCCTTCGGGTCTGGTATGAATATTAAGGGGAACCCCGAACCAAAAAAAAAATGGGGGTCCCCCAAATTCCATATGAATGCTCCCGCTATTTCAATATGAATGCTCCCGCTATTTACATATGAATGGCGGCTATCTACATGTAAACACAGGGTCTGCAGGTGAGTCAACTGTACACATCAATAGGGCAGAGCTGGGCAGCATTAGTAGCAGCACTTCACACTGAGATATCAGGACACAGCAAAGAACTTCAAGGGACAAGGGAATTTAAACTGGGATAGTTGGCAAGTATGAGGCAGCTGCTTTGGGCCCCACAACAATGACAGGGCCCAGGGCAGCTGCCCCTTTTGCCCTGCATATTATATGTCATTACATGTTTAGCTCATTGTACAGTCTTGGCATGGTTCTGTACTTGGAGGAAGTAAGTCACATGTGAATGCACAGCTCAGTGTACAGTATTGGCATGATTCTGTACCAGAGCAACGTAATTACCATGTGCATGAGCAGCTCTGTCTACACTTTTGTCACAGGATGAAGTAACTCCCATGTACATGCGATGCTCTGTGTACAACCTCGCCAGAATTCTGTACCAAGACAAAGTAAATTGTTCCCATGTGCATCCTGACCCATCCAATCAAGGTGGCCAAAGACTTTGAACCTGGAAGAAGACCTGATCAAGATGGAAGCGCCAGCCGTGGAGAACTGGGAGGACATCTCAGCACTGCTGAGGATCACTTTACTAGGTCAGTACTTCAACATTGTGGCAAAAAGCTCTCGAGAGCCCAAATTTGTTGTGGAAGTTGACCCTCCCTAAATAAGTCTACATCTCCTCTAAGGTTCTCCCATAACCCCCCACCACCACAAAAATCACAGAGACGGCTTATTACAGTACAAGTTTTATTAATACTGGATCTTCACAGTGCGGAGTTACCAATCAGCGTGATTGTGAGTGAAAAATAGGGATGACTATAAAAAAGAATCATTTGGCTTTTAAATTAATAAAAAAGTAAAAGAAAAAGGCATGAGTGAGGAAGAGAACGTAACTCAAAAATAACTTAAAAAAAAGTAGAAAAAACAGTAAACGGCAAGAGCAGAAAAAACATTTGCACATCTGAAAGACACAGTGAGACGTCAGTTGGTGGTGGAGGCGGGAGCCCCCCTTACATCATACAAAAATGAGGCAAAAAACATGGAAAGTAAGCAAACGGCGGCATCTAGCCAGATAGGTTAGAGATATAGGCATGTGAAAGTTACACACACAAACGTAGACACACATATCCAGTGTAAATAGGGCTTCTCTGTACAACGACAACAGTGCTTTGTGTACTAGACACACACAGAGGGAGCTAATAGAAAGGAAACGGGATTCCTAGCCTTCCCACACAATGCCAGATAAGAAAAGAGAGAGGCGGAGAGAGGACAGGGCGAGGGGAGTGTATTGTGCTTGCATTAGCCTTTCCTTGGTATCCTACCTATCACCAAGGGGGGTACTCCATCCCGCTCTTGTGTAATGCATAGCTCTTGGTAAAACTGGTTAACATAGCTTATCTACTGGTATTATTGGTTTTAACGCTTTACGTGGTTCCCAAACTGGTCAAAGATTTCCCCTTTAAAGCCAGTGTTATTCTCTACTAGCAAAACAGTGACACTCCCATGGGGAGGGCGGAGGTCCTGTTTAATCTAGCATTTAGTCATACAGAGCTCCGCCAGGGCGGGACTTGTGAATCATGGGCGGCACATTGGTTGGACTTACACTCCCACCAGGAACATTGTACAGGCCATATACTGACTCAATGGAGGTTGCTCAATCTGTGACTGATGAATTCCATATTAAACTGCCACTGACAAAACATAGACAAGTAAAATGACCTCAGAGAGAGAGACGCACGGTCATGTCACTAGTTTGTGGGGAATAGTGGTGTTCAGTTTTTTTAATATGGTGCACAGAGAGGTAGAAGCCCCATTGCTTATATTCTCAGCAATGAAAGTTTAATTAGAAGTCTTGTTTTTCAGGCCCACTCGAGTGTGGAGTGCCTCTATCCTGCCATTGCAGTGCCAAGGGTCAGCCTTGACTCCGGACATCATTGTGATGTCAGACACTGTCACAGCCATGTCATGAAAGTCATGCACAAGTAGGACCAGTGATGGAGAAGAGAATGGGCTTATCCTGTGCGAGAAGCATGACCTGATATCACCCTTACAAAATGAGTTAAAGCTGAACTCCAGGCAAATAGCAAAATAAGTCTTTTAAATATACATGCTTGAATTATTCTAACCTATCAAGAATTTGTAATTGTGCTCAGCCAGTCCTGTGATCCAGGTAGTCCTGCCAGACAACATAACCAGGTCGGTGACCTCCATTTTCTTCACCATGGTTAAGCCATAGATTATTGTACCTGACCCTCCCTTAGTCATTGATTGGACCATGAAGGAGATGCGCATACTGATGAAGTCGTCACTCTGACCTCCCCTTCTGTCAACCTGTTCAGACTATTGACTGACAGCACTGTGCATATTATTAAAGCTCTGATTGGACTTTAGACCATCGACCCTCTCCCTGTGAGCGCTGCTATGCAGAAGATCATAAGAAGCTGACATCAGGACAGAGTTAGCCATTTAAACTCGTTTTAAGTGAATCACATGTAATAATAATTTTAATCATTACATTATTGGATTTAAATATTATGTTGCATTTGCTGGAGTTCAGCTTTAAAACCTTCATAAATAAACGTTCTTAACCTGCCTCTTTTACAGCAAATTGTTTTCTCCGGACTGTATTCGTTTCTGATTGATTTGGGGTCCGAAAACTGTCAATGAATTCTTGGAACCCTGTATATGTCCAGATCTTTAAACCACAAGAGCCATCATTTGTTCCTCTATCAGTGCACAACCTGTTTATCTTCTAACACAGCTTGTAACCAAACCCAACACTCAGAATTTTTGCCATCCGCTAGGATCCCCAGACTCTCCAAACACATCAGAAGTGTACTGAGCTTCCTGGTCGCACAATGCCCAATCTTCCTGATCACCAACATCCTATTCTCCCATCTTGTAGGCCACTAGAGTCCTAATCTCCAAATCTTCCAGGCCATCAAAGTCCCAATTTTTCTGGTCAATTGAGTCCTAATCTCCCAATCTTTCTGGTCACTTGAGTCTTTATCTTCCAATTTTCCTCATCACCAGAGGGCCAATCTCCCAAACTTCCAGGTCACCAGGGTTCTATTCTCCCAACTGGCCTACCAAACCATTGGCTAACAATTTGGTTATTTCTGATCTAACTTTAATTCCTTGATACTTGAAGCTTCCCCGGGTCCCCTACAAGCCATATAGAATAATTTGCTGGGAATATATCCCACTTTCATAGAGACTGTTTTTTTTTATTAGTTTTTTTTTATTAGCCCTGGGATCTAAATAAGGTCTCCTTAAGTATAACAAGAGGTTTGGTTTTAAACTGATCACGCCAAAAAAATATAAGGCTATCACGTTGGGCATCACAAACTTGGCCTCTTGTGTATATGGCCTGATCTGTACAAACTACTGTTAGGCATGTGTACTAAAATTCTAGGTTATGTAAGTAATGATGGAAGTGGTCCTATGATTACTTCATACATAGTCCTATGATGACCTCACACACAGTCCTGTGATGACCTCATACATAGTCCCATGATGACCTCATGCACAGTCCTGTGATGACCTCATACATTGTCCTATGATAACTTCATACACATCCTATGATGACCTCATACATAGTCCCATTATGACATCATGCACAGTCCTGTGATGACCTCATAATATAGTCCTATAATGACCTCATAGTCCTACAAAGACCTCATACATAGTCCTATATTGACTTCATACACAGTCCTGTGATGACCTCATACATAGTTCTATGACAACTTTATACACAATCATATGATGACATTGTGCATAGTCCTACAAAGACCTCATACATAGTCATATGATGACCTCACGCACAGTCCTGTGATGACCTCATACATAGTCCTATGATAACTTCATACACATCCTATGATGACCTGATACATAGCCCCATGATGACCTCATGCACAGTCCTGAGACAACCTCATACATAGTCCTATGATGACTTCATACACAGTCCTGTGATGACCTCATACATAGTTCTATGACAACTTTATACACAATCCTATAATGACATTGTGCATAGTCCTACAAAGACCTCATACATAGTCATATGATGACCTCATGCACAGTCCTGTGATGACCTCATACATAGTCCTAAGATGACCTCGCACACAGCCCTATGACGAACTCTTAGATAGTTCTATGATGACCCCACACAGTCCTGTGATGACCTATTACATAGTCCTATGAAGATCTTACACCAGGGGTGGACACATTCATATGGAATCCAGGAAATAGTCTGCCCAGTTCCGGAACCGGCATGATTTTTTAGGAGCCAGCTCTATTTGAGAAAACCTCAAAACCTAGATGTCAGCCTTACACAAGATGACCTCATACACAGACTTATGATGTTCGCACACACGCAGTCATATGATGACCTCGCACACGCAGTCCTATGATGACCTCATACACAGTCCTATGATGACTTCATACACAGTCCTATGATGACCTCACACACAGTCCTATGATGACCTCATACATTTTATTTAAGCCAGTTGATGCAGCTTAAATATTTTCACATTAGACATTTTGTGATTTGATTTGCCAAAGACTTGGCTAATAGTGGTTAGTCTTCAATTGCCTCGTAATACTTAGGATGTTTCACATTTCATCCAAGTAGCTTCTTTAGTTCTGTTGAGTGTGTGGAACATCCCTGGCATGTTGACTGAGAGGTGAAACAACTTTAATATTACAAAACAAGTTCAGATGAATATGATTAACTACTGCTAGATGAGAACCTTCGCAGATATAGCCATATACCTGGCCTGTGTGTGGTGTGAACTATGACTCTTCATGACCCAGGAAGAATTATGGACCTCCATGGCCAAGACTGGTAGAACATTACCGGAACAGCCATACAATCATTAATCGCCTCAATGTCTCTAGATCACTTGCATTACCCACAACTTTGAAACTTTCTTGACCTTCACTCACTTGCAACCAAATAAAGAGGGCCTCCACTTCCTCTTGGCTTGTATGTGTTCAAATACAGCGTCATCATCTTGTTGAGTATTTTCAGCAAGGTGCAGATTTATATTTTTATTAGATTTAGTATCATCTATAGCCATGGGCGTCCGCTCCATAGGGCAAGGGAGGTCATCCCCCCCCCCCCTGGAATCGAGAAGGTGTTGGCCAAATTGGCAGTGTTCTACACCCTCCGCCGCCCTTACACCCACTTCCAGCCCCACTGGACCTGCTAAAGGTGAGAAGGAAGGAGAGCCGGGCTGTGTGTGCGGTATGGAGGTAGGAGGAGATGTCCTACAACACGTGTGTGTGTGTGACTGCAGAAACATGACATCATAGGACACGTCATACATATGGTCAGTGTGGTCAGTGTGCTGTGTAGTGGTCAGTAGTCAGTGTGTAGTGGTCAGAGTGTAGTGTGTGTAGTGTCCAGAGGTGCAGGGTGCTGCTGTGTAAGCTAAAGGGGTGCAGGGTGCTTTGTAATGTAAAGGGGTCCAGTGATGCAGGGTGCTGTGTAATGTAAAGGGGTGTAGGGTGCTGTGTAATGTAAAGGGGTCCAGTGATGCAGGATGCTGTGTAATGTAAAGGGGGTCAGTGATGCAGGGTGCTATGTAATGTAAAGGGGTCCAGTGATGCAGGGTGCTATGTAATGTAAAGAGGTCCAGTGGTGCAGGGTGCTGTGTAATGTAAAGGGGTCCAGTGATGTAAGGTGCTGTGTAATGTAAAGGGGTCCAGTGATGCAGGGTGCTGTGTAATGTAAAGGGGTCCAGTGATGCAAGGTGCTGTGTAATGTGAAGGGGTCCAGTGATGCAGGGTGCTGTGTAATGTAAAGGGGACCAGTGATGCAGGGTGCTGTATAATGTAAAGGGGTCCAGTAATGCAGGGTGCTGTGTAATGTAAAGGGGACCAGTGATGCAGGGTGCTGTATAATGTAAAGGGGTCCAGTGATGCAGGGTGCTGTGTAATGTAAAGGGGTCCAGTGATGCAGGGTGCTATGTAATGTAAAGGGGTCCAGAGGTGCAGTTGTGGAGAGGGGGTACACAGTAGTGACAAAGAGATATTTAAAGATGCAGGGGGCACAGTGGGGTATTTTTAAATTTTAACGTGGGGGGGGGGGTCGCTTTTAACCCCCGCTAGCGGTCGAAGAAAGGGTAAAATGCGACTGTGTATTGCCGCTGCTGAAGCACCCCCCCCCCCCCTGAAAACATTTCAGCGGACGCCCATGTCTATAGCTTCTCTCTTCAGCTCCCTGGAAGGTTAAAACACCTCATTGATAAAACAAGCAGCGCAAAACAAAAAATGAATTGCATCAGGAGATGGCCATTGCCATCATAGAGGTGTTGATCTTACGTGTGATGATCAAGACACGGGGTATACCTGCTCCTCATTCTGAACCATGAGTTCCTCATCACATAATAGGATCTTTCACACTTTGCTTTGTTTGGTGCAGGGCAGACCTCGGGCCCTGTGGGGCCCACGTGGTATTTTATCATGGGACAGCCCCCCCTCTCCAGTGAATAAAATTAGAGTTACTCTGTTTGTATGGCTCCTTCTTTTCTCTGCTTTGTAAAAGAGGCCTCATCATCACCTTGGAAACTTGGCCTTCTCCATCCAAACGTCCTCCTCCCTTGCACGGTGGGTCTGATTATCTGAAGCTTATGTGAGTATTCTGGCACATTAAACATGAATCACCAAATCCCATCCTGATGGAGTTTTCTAATGTGTGTAGACAGGCTGCAGTATATATATAGCGAGTTTACTAACCAATACAGTTTTCTATGGAGTGTACACTGCAACATTCTAAGGTCCTTCAGCTAAGTCATGGGGATGGTCTCTGTCTGACCTCTGTATTTCACAAATATCTCATACAGGAACAAAACCACATGAAATGTGCACTGATACTAATAAAGGGGGCCGAAAAATACGGTAAAAGTAAGGACTGTGCAGATGGGCAAAGGCAACAGCTTTTAGGTGTATTCAGCTGGCATGGAGATGCATCCAAGCAACTTCTTACTTCCTCTGCTGCTTTTGACTTTTTTTCAAGCTGCTTCTGACCTTCTGATTTGCTTCTGACCTGAGCCGCTCCTGACTTCCTTCTCACATACTTCTGACTTTCTGAGCTGCTCCTGACCACCTCCTTAGTTGTTTCTGACCTTTTTCTTTTGACCTCCTTCTCACCTGCTCCTGATCACTTCTAAGCTATTCCTCACCTCCTTCTGAGCTGCTCCGGACCTCTTCTAAGCTGCTCCTGACCTCCTACTCAGTTGTTTCTGACCTCTTCTCAGCACCTTCGAAGTTGCTTCCGACCTACTTTTAAGATGCTCCTGACCGCCTGTCTTTTCAGCTGCTCCCAACCTCCTCCTGAGTTGCTCCCGACATTCTTCCCAGCTGCTCCCAACCTCCTTCTCAGCTACTCCTGACCTCCTTCAAAGCTGCATCTGATCTTATTCTCAGCTGCTCCTGACGTCTTTCTAAGTCACTCCTGACCTCCTCCTCAGTGGCATTAAGCTGATTTTCCAATTCTATTGTTTGGGGGGGAAAAGCAATTCAGAAGGGAACAAAAGTCTGCATACACAGTGCCTAACATAAGTCATAGTGCTCACTGTGTTGGGGGGATACATTGCACATGTGCAGTAGTGTCATGGCCACCTCATGTACATGATTTCATACATTTCTGCTTGGAATGGAGGCTCCAGTGATAAATACTTGTACACACACACCCCCACACACAGTTATTTGTGCTCTGAAAGCTGGATGGGTTCAGGAGTTGCATTTACTGTGCATGTGTATTTCCATGACATTGTGTTGGTAGTGTCAATCTGTGGAGGAAGTTTTCTGCTGTTTAGATAATTTCCAGTGAGGTGAGGCAGCTTTTTCTCAGTACAGAGAGTAAGGGGGTGGTGGTGGGGAATCCAGAATACGGATGTGTGGCACCCCATGCCCCACAAACTAATGCCAGCTATGGTAGAATGTATGGCACCCCCACCTATAGTGTGTTCACAATATCGTCCATGAACATACTCAGTGCCAAGACATGGTTCTTTAGCACCTATTGTAAAAAGGCCAATGTGCACCCACCACCTTCCCTCCCCCCATGTGATTTGAAGGACCTTAGCAGTTTAAGTTGTGGGTTCTGCCCTTTTTGCAACCCAACTCCCACAGCGGCCACCTATTCTGTTTACCCCTTTGGAACAGCCCTGAACATACAATATTGTGGATGCCACTGAATGCTATGTGACTATGACACTTCACTGGCTGGATCACACAATAATGCCGCGTACACACGGTCGGAATTTCCGACAGAACAAGTTCGATGGGAGCTTTTGGTTCGGGAATTCCGACCGTGTTTATGCTCCATCGGACTTTTTCTGTCGGAAATTCCGACGGACTTAGATAAAGAGCAGGTTCTCTATTTTTCCGTCTGAAGTTTTCCCGTCCGACCGTGTGTACGCGGCATTATATAAGGACATTCTGTCTTTTTTGGCACATCATATATGAAAGATCATCCATAGGTCCCTGTGTCACCATAACTCGCATACTTCATCCTCCCTTATATCAAAAATAAAAGGGAAAGCAAAAATGGGAAAAAGGGAAAGTAGTCAATTGGAGGACCAGTCCATGGTATTCATATGCCATACAAAGTTTAATAGTATAAAAATATTTTTTGTACTATTAAACTTTGTATGGCATATGAATACCATGGTCTGGTCCTCCAATTGACTACTTTCCCTCTTCCCCATTTTTGCTTTCCCTTTTATTTTTGATATGATGCATATAGTTATGGAGGTACCCCTTCATATATAGACAAATTGGTTTCTGTTTATGCCCAAAAATTAGTAGTAGTTTGAGCTCCATCTTTTAATCATTTTTCCCTTATACCTTCCCCCACATAAAAAGCTACTTCCATCCATTTCTGGACCATCATGTCACTCTGGCGTGCTTCGATCCACAACCCATTCAAGGGATTCTGCACTCTGCCCAGAAAAAGCCATATATCTATTTCTACACATAAGATTAAAAATCTTTTGCTGCTTTTTTTTTTTTATTTAGAGATACTTTAGTCTCAATTCCTAAAGCTTACACACCAGGCTAAGAATCCTTATTTAATGACAGTTATTTTCAGAGTCCAATAAGATTTGAAAATGCAAGTCACATGGTTCAAATAAAGGTCTTCTCCTTGTGTGAAAGTTTTGAGAATTGTGGCTTCTGTAGCGGATTTATAAAATCACACTTGTTCTATATAAGAAAGTCATATTGTAAGTGAAACAGACGATCGGATTGGTCCATTCACACAAACCAGCGATTATTTTTCCAGATTAGGAGAGGCTGCCAGACTTTGCTCATATCAAAGTAAAAGCCGGCGGGACCATCATAGGGCCCAACTCAAACGCTGCCCATACATGCAGCAACTTGATGGAACACTTTTTTTTTTTTCTTAAATCGCAAACCAATCAAAGGCAGAAAAATGTGGCTTTGACCAATCACAAGGAAATGGGGTAGAATTGCCTACCGTGATTGCTTTTGACAAAATTGCTGTACAGTTGGGCTTCAAGCCCAATTCAATTCAATCTTTTGATTCAGGTGGTCGATCGCTGTTTAGGTGGGAGGTGCTTAGTTTGATTTACGATCGTAGTTGCCATTTATGGTTGCTCGAAAAAACTGGTTGAAAATTGCTACACGTGTGGCCAGCTTTTAAGCCTTTATCCTTAAAGCCCAAGTCCAGAAGTTAGACAAAAACCTATCCTTGAATTAAAATTCTATCCTTACCGTGGGTTTCTCCCCCATCCTGCAAGACTTAAATGCTTGTTTGATCTGGGGAGACCTGAATGGGTGATTTCCATAGGCGTGTGCACAGGGTGTGCAGGGTGTGCCTGGGCACACCCTAATCACCTTGTGCGCATTAGCATTATCACTCTCTGTGTAGGTGGGGAGATGGGAAAGATCTCCCTCTTACCAGCTCTGGCATACGCACTTCTCTTTCACTGTGTCGGCAGCGAGATCAATATACATGTAGACACAGACACATGCATGTGTGTTTGAGCTTTGGGGTGCACACCCTAATACAATAAGCTGTGCACACCTATGGTGATATCAATTACTCCGGTTGGCTCTTGTGCTCTTCGTCTCCCTCCGGTGCGCTAGGCTGTGGCGGGTCCCTTGGAGCCCTCACATATAACACAGGGCTATTAACCCTGGACTGTGCATGGAGGATGCAGGAGTGCGACCTTGGCCAGGAGCACCTTAAAAGGAAAGTGAGGAGGGTGGCTACAAGGGCAGATTTTGTGTATTTTCTGGAGTTGTGCTTTAATAGGTCACATTTTTTTAGAAACATTTCATACTGGTAATGCAGTAATCTTGCAGCGCATCACTTTGGTCCCAGTAGCCTCTCCTAGGCTTAGTTTACACTTGCGGTTGAGGGGCAGTAAAAAACAGGCAGTTGAGCCACATTTTAGCACCCCCTGACCAATCCCTTGATATAACACAGCGACTGTAAGGGGTTGGCCACTTGCTTTGCATCAGTATCAAAATGATCTTTCCTGTTGCCCCTGGCTGGCAGTACTGCTGCTTAACATGACCCATTTAAGGATGTGTGGCAACTGTCCTGCAACCATGTGCAATGCATGGGGTTGCAACGCAGTGGTGCAAGCTTTACAGGGCTAAAATAAGCGGATGAGCAGGCGACATATTGTTTCCCAGCCGCCTGTGAAACATCCTCTGAAAAGTGATCCACCGCAAGCATAAAAAAAGCCCCTATCTCCTGGAAAGTGCTTCTCTGTGCTGTAAATAAGTTCATCTATTTAGCATTACAGGAAACATATGAACAAAGTCTAAAGTTAACAAGAATTATTTAAATTTCTGCTACAATGTTGCAATGGGAGAGCTCATTGCAATTCTCCACCCAACCAGCAGGTGGTGTTAGATAGCTACATATGTCACAAGTCTCCTTGTGAGCAATACATATTCTTCTTTTATCTGCCATTGGCTCAGCCAGTAGCTGGGTAAAAATATCTTCTATCCACTCACTGCTAAATCTCCAATTTCTGCCCCCTCTACAAACTATAGGGAGATATAGTTATTCTTTCAATTCCTATGTGGGAGAAAAAAAAATTACTCTATAGTTAATTTTTACATCTTAAGTCTGTGAAATCACCCTCTATCTGTAGGGATCTTTCTTCATACATCATTTTCCTTAAATAACCCATCCAAAAAAAACATCTCCAGGTGGCTGAAAAGTAACCGAAAAGATGTTTCATGGGCTGTCATTTGTTCTTATTTTACAGTCATGAACAATGCCTGAAACATGTCAGAGCAATAAGGGGGACCCCCCTCCCCAGGTTGGAATCAACCACTAATCTACCAACCTAATGTTGACATTCTACTGCCACCTTGTGTTATTTTATAGGAATGGCAGTGCCCAGGGGTGGATTGGGGGTCCCTTGTGAAGGATTGAGCCTTACACAATAAGATCTAGTCTTAGAGCAACAGGTAAGCTTAGAATATCTATAGTGAGTCACTTTTTGCATTAAATTAATGGTTCTAAAATATATATTTTTTTCCTAAGTGCTATTTCCTACAGGCTATCAGTGTGACTGATGTGCCTTATTGCAGTATTACTGGATGAGATGTCAGCAGATTGTGTGGCATGCAGTGATCGGTGGCTGGCTGGCTGGTGGCAGTGAGTTCAGTGGTTGAAGTGCATGCTGCCTATTGCCTGGCATAGAACAGGGAGGGGGGGGGGGGAGAGAGTTGGGACTGAGATAACACAAGGCTTGATTTGAAGGACGTTGTCATAGAGGCCTCTGTGATCATTAAAGGCATGTGTCAGAACAATTCATCTCCTTGAGGCTTTCTTGTGAAGCTCCAATGATTAAAGGACCAGAGGCAAGTTTCCGTTAGTCCAACACACTGTCCCCAGAGCTGCTGTCCTTGCCTCAGTGTGCTTGTACAGCAGTCTCAACCAACTGGTTCTTCCGTATTTTATTCTGGCCACGACGGGTTGGTCATTGTCACAATCCGTGTATTGATCAGCTGCATTGACCTGGCAGCTGATTAGCGTCTGAAACATCTTCTGTTTGGCACAAATTGAGCATTGGCTTCACGTGATATAGGCATGGAATAAGGGGTCCCAAGTTCTGTGGATGGCAGGAGTAGTAGTAGTGCTCGGGCCACCATTGTGATCAATGTGTCACCACCTGCCTGGACCAGCATCTCACACAAGCCGCACCACAGAGAGAATCATCACAGTTTCCGGAATGTTACTTGTTCTAGCTCTCTAGAATAATTCATGGATCATCCATTTCTCTTTGCAATATGGCTGCCAAGACAATGAGTAACTATTACGTTGAAAAATTCAGTAGACAAGAAAATAATGCCACAGAATGTTACAAATAACTAAAATTCATATTTAGCACCCTAAATCTTGAGTTGGATATAATAAGAGCAGAACTAAGAGGGCCATTCTTTGTACCTTTACTATTGGCGGTAAGTCCTTCTGGATATCGGCTGGTAATTATTTGACTATTTCTGGCCCACTATATTTGGGGATTTTTTGGGGGGGGTTGTTCGTTCGTCAACGGACAATACAGAAGCCATGCTAAGTTCCTACAAAGATGTGGTTATCTCTCTGTCTCGGTTTGCGTGTTGGTTGTGGTTATCCGGCTGTGTAGGTGACAGTTTCCTGACTTGTGAACCTCAGGGGTATTCTTCGGTCCAATCAGATGATGTTCGTAAAATTGTATGTTAAGCAGTAATATTCCATGGGGGACCATACACACCATCTACTCGATCACTCCAGCAATGCTGTTCTCACAAATGGAAAATACATGGTGTGTTTGGTTTTGGTCTGCATGCGACTAGCATGGAATGGTTCGGACATTTTGGTCTGGAACCAAATGTAACCCTTGTGGTTGTGGGTACAGCTGCATGTTTACCCCTTGGTTTCTAGGTTTGCAATTTTCCTGCATCACAGTATATGTCACTCCCCTCCCCATCTGGAGCACCAATCCTTGATCTTAGCAACCTTCCAACTCAAATCACAAGATACGGGGAGCGGAACGGTCATTTGTCTGGGTCCGGCGTAACCGCACCCCTCTGCGTATTGATGCCAGCATATCGCCAGCCGGTGGTTCTGATCCGCCCCCGCCGCCTGCTGGGGCGGGAATCTGACTCCTGTCAGGGGCTGATGGAAAGGGAAACTGGCCATCCCCGAGAGCGTGAGCCCCTGCCACGAGCTCCCCAATCTTCTCAACCAGGCTGTGTCGATTAGCTGCCAGAAGGCCTCCTCCCATGTCTTCTTCATCCCCTCCTCCACCGCCATAGACAGACATCTCCCCCGCTCCTCCCCAGGCTGCGTTTGGGAGACTGAGACGTTTTGGGGATGCCTTGGCATAGTCTAGGGGGCTCCCGTCTTCCCCTCCTAGATAGAAAACACACTCTTCACTCCCCACACGGGAACGTCCTCCCAGCCCTCCTCCTGGAGAGTCTGGCACCGTGGGGGTTCTTACTGGCACAATCGGAGGGCGACATGGAATGGGTCCAGCATTTGATAAAGTGCGTCTTACAGTGGGCTTGGTTGATGGAGTGCGGCGTATTGTTGCCACGCCAGGGGTAGAGCCAGCTTGCGGTGGTGGTGGAGCAGAGCCAGCAGGAGGCATTGCAATAGGTAGGCCTGCTGTAGAAGCCGGACGCTTGGTTTGGAGCATACGACGGTAATTCTGGGCCAAACTGCTGCTCCGTGGAACAGTGGAGGATCGGTCAAAGTCAGCAGAGCCGTCACCATCTGCATCGCCATTCACAGAGTAACAGTCGTAGTCGGAACCTGTGAAAACAAGAGGAGTTCGCCTAAGTATACATTATCGAACATAATTACAGACCACACTCAACAGATACCAAGATGAGAAAAACTCACATTATATCTTCTGATATGAATGCTCGATTCTTCTTACAAATACACTATATGACCAAACATTTTAAGACCATCACATCTGTATGAACTCATTGGACATACCATTCCAAAAGCATGGCCATTAAGATAGAGCTTAACATCCACCACTCCTCTGGGGAGTGTGTCTGTGGGAATTTGTGCTAATTTATGAGAAGGTGTTCAGTAGGGTTGAGGTCAGGGCTTTATGCCAGACACTCAAGTTTCTTCACACCAATCTGTACAGCACAGCCCTATGGCTCTCTAGTCTTTTTTTTATCATGGCTCCCTCACTGGTCTTTCTCTTAGTGGCTTTTTTCACCAGTATCCTTTAATGGCTCCCCTACTCGTCTCTCTCTCTGTGGCCTCCCTTGTTTGTCTCCATCTTGGTCGCCTCCATCACTTGTCTTCCTCTTGGTGACCTCCCTCACTTTTCTCCCTCTGGGTCGCCTCCATAACTCACCTTCTTCTTGGTGGCTTTCCTTACTAGTCTCCCTCTTGGAGGCCTCCCTCACTAGTTTTCCTCTTGGTGGCCTCCCTTACTTGTCTCCCTGTTGGTGGCCTCCTTCAATTATGTTCCTCTCAGTGGCCTCCCTCACTCATCTCCCTTTTGGTCACCTCTATCACTCACCTTCCTCTTGGTGGTCTTCCCTACTAGTCTCCCTCTTAGTGGCCTCCCTCACTAGTCTCCTTCTTGGTGGTCTCACTCTTATGCCACGTACACGCAGTCAGAATTTCCGATGGAAAAAGACCGATGGGAGCTTTTCGTCGGATATTCGGACCGTGTGTATGCCCCATCAGACTTTTTCTGTCGGAATATCCGACGGACTTTGATAGAGAGCAGGTTCTCTATTCTTCCGACGGAAAAAAATTCTATCGTAAAATCCGTTCGTCTGTATGCAATTCTGGCGCACTAAAAACCATGCATGCTCAGAATCAAGTCGACGTATGCTCGGAAGCATTGAACTTAATTTTTCTCGGCTCGTCGTGGTGTTGTACGTCACCGCGTTCTTGACGGTCGGAATTTGGTGTGACCGTGTGTATGCAAGCCAAGCTTGAGCGGCATTCCGTCGGAAAAACCATCCGATTTTTTTCCAACGGAAAATCAGACCGTGTGTACGCGACATTAGTGGCCTTCCTATTTCGTCTCTGCCTTGGTGGCCTCCCTCACTCATCTCCCTCTTGGTGGTCTTCCCTACTAGTCTCCCTCTTGGTGGCCTCCCTCACTAGTCTCCCTCTTGGTGGCCTCCTTCACTAGTCTCCCTCTTGGTGGCCTTGCTATTTCATTTCTCTTTTGGTGACCTCCCTTACTCATCTCCCTTTTGGCTACCTCCATCACTCACCTTCCTCTTGATGGTCTTCCCTACTAGTCTCCCTCTTGGTGGCCTCCCCCACTTTTCTCCCTCTTTATAGCCTTTCCCGCAAGTCTCCTTTATTGGCTGATTTAATAGTCTTTCTCATTGGTCTCCCTCTTAGTGACCTCTCTCACTATTCTCCCTCTTGGTGGATTCCCTCACTAGTCTCCCTCGTGTATGGTCACAGAGTTTTGATGGATAGCCTGCTCTTGGAAGATTTACAGTTGTGCCATACTCTTTTGAACTTTAACAATTGTTGTTGCTGTACTACAAGGAATATATTTACTGACTTGGCCAGAAGGTTCTATTGCTTTCGTGCCATGATACTGGCCTGCCAGATGTTGGACCATCCACATTCACATGCATTTACGCTATAATCACTTTAAACATATACATGTTCATATTTGTGCCTGCCATGGTGTTTGGCTGGTGTTTTATTGGTGGGGTATGAAGTATCAGCAGACTTTATGATAGAATGGGGTGGGGAACACCCAAAGTTTTTACCTTGTGATGGAATTGTGTCCTCGGAGCAGGATGGGGTCGTAGTTTGGGTGCTGTAGCCACTAGAGTATTGCAGAGAATCACGACTGCTTTTCTGGTGCTCCAGGCTCAGTCCACGGGTCAGTACCATGGCCAGGTCACTGGCCGCTGGGGACACCTCCTCTCCATGCTGCCACACCAAGACAAAAGGAAACCGTTTCATTTCACACCCTCTGAACATCTAAATCTAATGTAAATCTATAAAATGACTGAGAAACCATTGACTTGTGCCAAGCATTGGCAGTAAAAAGAGGGCAACGTTCTTCTGTGGGCTGACCGCACAAAATATTGCCTACATACAGTAGGGTGACCAGACATCCCCGGTTTCAGGGGACAGTCCCCGGATTGGGGACACTGTCCCCGGACCAAATTTGTCCCCGGTTTTGTCCCCAGATTGGATTTGAACAGGGGCTGGGGCAATTTCAAAGACAGTCAGTGCAGAATAAAAAAAAAAAATCTGAATTACACCCCCCCCGCTCCAGTGCACCTACTAGCTTAGGGGGTGTTTTTTTTTCCATTATCTGTGCCCCTTTCTGATGATCATGTGCTGGTCGGATCGGAGGGAATATTTCTTCAGTTTCAGGTGCATGCCCATTCAGCTCCGCTCGCATGTTCTTCTGCCTTGGCTCAAGTCCCAGCCAGCCGCCTGCCTGCTTATCTCCTTGCCTTCCCTGGCAGAGTGATCTTCCTCCGCTCCCCACCCAGTAGTAGCCGGGGCCCGGAGAGTAAGACTTGACAGGCTGTGAGGCGGGTGGCGGCGACGGGCAGAGAGTCCCTGATTGCCGCCATTATTAGTAAAAAAAATATGTCCCCGGATTTCATTTTAAAAATCTGGTCACCTTAACATACAGTGTAAATAGGGATGTACCTAGTGTATTTGATATTACTATTATTTTGATAAACTGTGTATTTATTTCGGAACATTGACTTGGTTATTGGTATTATTTTAATGCACTGTGTATTTATCGGGATATTGACTTAGTTATTGGTATTATTTTATTACATTGGGGTTGACTTAGTAAAAATAAAAAGTGCAAAATCTGGTGCATGTCTGCATAGAAACCAATCAGCTTCCAGGTTTTTTTTTTGCCAAAGCTTATTTGAACAAGCTGAAGTTAGAAACTGATTGGCTACTATTTAGAGCTGCACCAGATTTTGCACTCCAGTTTTAGTAAAATAACCCCATTGTGTATTTTATAGATTGATTTATTTGATATAATTTGATACACTGTGTATTTATTTTTAGATTTATTTATTTATTGATGTTATTGTGATACAGTATTTATTTTGGGGTTTTGGATTTTTTATTGAGATTAATTTGATACATTGTGTTTTTATTTTGCAGCTCTCTAGGTTTATACTTTTTGGCATCTCTGAGATATTTATACAGCATATTGAGGGTGGTGAGTAAAGAGTAATCATAACCAATACTCAGGCAACAATCATTTCAAGTATGCAGGCAACAAATAGGCAATCATTATAATATGCGCTCAACTCCCCCAACATCAGTTCAGCAATAATCCCCCCATCCCCCGACAATAATGGAAGAGGGTGGCCGGTGCTCCCACCGGCCCCCACTAGGCACACCACCATTGGCGTCATACTAAGTGGATGTATTGTAAACTGCTGACATAAATAGAAGATTTGGACTGTCTGTTGTTCCATAGCAGCCAATTAGATTCAGATCTTCCCTGGAGAAGGATATTTGGAGAATGGGAGATCCTGATTGGTTAATGTCAGGAAGTCCTGTCCCAGCCATCTCCATAAATGTAGTCTTCCATTACTATCAGGACAGACCATGTTATGATCCCTTGAAGCTGATTAGTCCCTCTGGGTCTATATCTGGTGCCTCCAGTCCTGGTCATCAAACACAATAATAAACCCACCTTAGCAGCAATGACAGCGGGGGACATCCGAGGGCGGTAAGGGTCCTCCATACTCTGATATCCGGGACCAAGTTCTGCTTCTCGGAGGTGTTCTACGCGATCCTTCCTGCGCTGCATTGAACTGGCCGGGGGAGTTTCATATTGGCCAGAGCGGGACCAATCCTGTAACAGAGATCAATAATTGGTAATTGAATCATTCTGGTACAATGCCTCCCAAGGGTAATTATTAGAGTGCAATTAAAGTCACATGAATAGATATTCAGTCAGATCAATATTGTACTGACAACCTCCATGTTCATTGTGTTACCACCACTTTCATGTGGGGTGTCTATTATGTATACCTGTGTAGTCCAATAATAACCAGAGTCAGGACTGTGACTGATGGACTGGTGGCCTTTGTGTGAACTACTCCTAGGCAGCCCTGTACTGCAATAGTATCACTGCTTGTGCTTGTTGCATACCCCTGTTACCATTTTATTGACATTGTTTATTTATCTTACATTCCTACAGTAAACTTCAAGTTGCAAATTGCTATTTGTCCCGATACCCCTACATAGCCAGAGCACCTGGATAAAGGTGGATAAAGCACCTGGACCAGATGGCATCCACCCACGGATCCTTAAAGAATTTAGCTCCTCTGTCATTTCTAAGCCAGTTTCTAATTTTTAGTGACTTATTAATGACTGGAATGGTACCACTGGATTGGCGCATGGCCAATGTGGTGCCTATATTTAAAAAGGGATCAAAGTCTTTACCAAGTAACTATAGACCTGTTAGTTTAACTTCTAGAGTCGGGAAGATACTGGAGAGTTTAATAAAAGACCACATAGATGAGTTCTTGCTGGAAAAAAATATTTTAAGCAACAGACAGCATGGATTCATGAAAGACAGAAGTTGTCAAACAAATCTGATTTCTTTTTATGAAGAGGTAAGTAAGACCTTGGACAGAGGGGTGGCAGTGGACGTGGTATACTTGGATTTTGCAAAAGCGTTCGATACAGTTCCCCACACACGGCTCATGTGTAAGGTAAAGTCTACAGGATTGGAAATATCAGTTTGTAAATGGATAGAAAACTGGCTAAAAGACAGAATTCAGAGAGTAGTGGTTAATGATTCTTACTCTGAATGGTCCAAGGTTATCAGTGGTGTACCCCAAGGTTCAGTGCTGGGACCCTTACTTTTTAATATCTTTATAAATGATATTGGGTCTGGGATTAAAAGTAAAATTTCTGTCTTTGCAGATGACACCAAGCTATGCAGTGGAATAAAGTCCTTACATGATGTCTCCGAATTCACAAGCCGACCTCAATGCTCTGTCTAATTGAGCGACTATGTGGCAGATGAGGTTTAATGTTGCTAACTGTAAAGTTATGTACTTGGAGGCTAAGAATATGAATGCATCATACATACTAGGGGGAGTACAACTGGGGGGATCCATAGTGGAGAAGGATCTGGGGGTTTTGGTAGATCATAAGCTCAATAATAACATGCAGTGCCAAGCTGCGGTTTCCAAAGCGAGCAAAGTCCTTTCTTGTATTAAGAGAGGTATGGACTCCAGAGAGAGAGATATAATCTTGCTCCTGTACAAATCATTAGTAAGACCTCATCTGGAATATGCAGTTCATATAGGAGATAGCGGGGAACTGGAGAAAGTGCAGAGAAGGGCAACCAAACTGATAAGAGGCATGGAGGAGCTCAGCTATGAGGAAAGATTAGAGGAACTGAATATATTCTCTCTTGAGAAGAGGAGATTAAAGCCTTGTACACACGGTACGATTGTTGGACAACCGAGCGTCTGATTTTTGCCAAAAAGGCGCGTGCCAGGATCTTGTCTTGCATACTAACGTTACACAAATTGTCGGGCCACAAACACGAACGTAGTGACGTACTACAAGGAATTTCAGCTCTTGAGCGCCACCCTTTGGGCCCCTTCTGCTAATTTCATGTTTCGTGAGCATTGATTCCGAGCATGCGTGTTTGTACTTTTGACTTTTGTGTGAAGGATTTGTGTACTGACCATACAAAAATCTGACGTGGAGCTGTCATTTGACAAAAATTGACTAGCCTGTCATCCAACATTTGTTGGCGGAAAATGGGACAACAATTGTCAAAAGGAGCGTACTAACGGTAAGAATTTCAGACAACAGTCTGTCAACAGACAATCCCCTTCCGAAAATCTAACCGTGTGTAGGAGGCTTAAGGGGGGATATGATCAACATGTACAAATATATAGGGGGTCCATATAGTGAACTTGGTGTTGAGTTATTCACTTTAACCTCCCTGGCGGTATGATTCTGTCAGATTTTAGGTGCTGAAAGCGGTACTATTATTCTGCATGGAAATTTGGCGTTTTATATTGCAGGCCTGTAATTGTTAGGAATAACTCACTTAAATCTGTCCAAACCAGAGTCTAGTAGACATCCCGGGTATGATAAAGTTCAAAAAACAAAATTATACATTATAATAAAATAAATAACTATAAAATAATTATAACAAATAATATAATAATAATAATAAAAGTGTTTTTCAGTGTTTGATGACGAATTTCCCCACAAATCGCTATCGCTTAATTCTGCCAGTGATTCTAATTTATTATCGCTGTTTTCTATCTGGTCTAAAACCACTTTTGACATAAAGGGACACTTTTTGGTTGCTATGGACAATCTCCAGTTTCCAGGCAGAAAAAAAAAGTTTTTATTATATAAAAGTGCATGCAGGACACTGGGCAGACCACTAGGGACAACGGGGGTGTGTAATTATTACATACAGTACTGTAATCTGTAAGATTACAGTGTACTGTATGTATACTGTGTTTTAACTTTTTTGAATTTGGCGCCGATCTCCGTCCCCGTGCGTCGTAACGTCGCAGGGAACGGAGCTCGGCGGCACTCGGAAGTGTGTGAATCGAGCGAGGAGACACGGCTCGATCACACAGCGGAGAGGCATTGCAGGATCCAGGGGACAAGGTAAGTAACTCCTGCCTGGATCACTGCGATGCAGCCCAAGTCTGGCTCGGGGTTACCGCTTTTGGTGCTGAAATTTAACCCCGAGCCAGACTCGGGAATACCGCTAGGAAGGTTAAGGTCATCACAGAGGACAAGGGGGCACTCTTTACATCTGGAGGAAAAGAGATTTGCTTCCAAATACGGAAAGGTTTCTTCATAGTGAAGCCTCGTACACACGGGCGAGAATTCCGTCTATTAAAAAACCGTTGGTTTTCCTGACAAGTTTGCCTTGCCAAGCCCTGTGTACACATGGCCATTCAAAAGAAACGCCGTTCTTTTGAATGGCAAGAATGCAGTGACATCATCGACTACGATGAGCCTGCGCTCGTCACATTCAATGCCGTTGCCGCCATCTTGCTACACCCTAGACTACCCTTGTATGCTACCGCGCATGCATCAAAGTCTCATCGAGCATGCACGGGCTTACCTCACGGTTTTCTCGGCAGGAAAAGTCTGCAGATAATCCCGACGAGAAAAACAGAGAGCAGGTTCTCTATTTTTCTCGTCGAAATTCCCGGCAGTTCTCCTGCCGAGAAACCATACACACGAACGGTTTTCTCTGCAAAAAAGCTCTCCCAGCTGTTTTCTTGCCGAGAAAACCGGTCGTGTGTACGAGGCTTAAGAGCTGTGAAAATGTGGAATAGACTCCCTCCAGAGGTGGTTCTGGCCAGCTCAGTAGATTGCTTTAAAGTGGTTGTAAACCCACTTTTGCAACTTGCACCTACAGGTAAGCCTAGATTAAGGCTTACCTGTAGGTGCAAGAAATATCTCCTAAACCTACACGGTTTAGGAGATATTTACTAAAATGACAGGCGCCGCTGTCTACGGGTTAATCCCGTTCACAAATTCGGCTAGTTCCCAGCAACCACTGGGCCTAGCCGAATTTGACGGCTCCCGCGCGCATGCGCGGAGTGACGGCTTCGCGGCTCCGGCCCATCACAGCGCCGGAGCGGCGCTGTGATTGGCTGGAGCGGCGATACCCGGAAGTAACCTTATCGCCGCAGCGATGGCTGCGGCTGAAGAGGGAGACGAGGACGGCTTCGGGGGCCCCCGATCTAAGGTAAGTGATGCATAATGAGCTATTATGCTAGTCATATTAGCTCATTATGACTTTCTCTTACAGGTTGTTAGGAAAAAAAAAAAAAAGTTATTGGGTTTACAACCACTTTAAAGCGGAGCTCCACCCTAAAGTGGAACTTCCGCTCATCGGAACCCTCCCCCCCTCTGGTGTCACATTTGGCACCTTTCAGGGGGGAGGGGGGTGCAGATACCTGTCTAGGACAGGTATTTTCACCCACTTCCGGGAGTCCTCTCTGCGGGTATTCTTCCAGAAGAACGCCCGTTGTGTTCTTGGAAACACACGGGAAACACACGGGAAACACACGGCTCCCAGAACACAACAGTGACCAGTGAGGACGGCGCTGCACGACTCGCGCATGCGCCGCAGGGAACCGGACAGTGAAGCCGGAACGCTTCACTTCCTGATTCCCTCACCGAGGATGGCGGTGGGGGCAGCAGATAGACGAGCGATTGCTCGTCTTCTGCTGCAGACGTCGCTGGACTCCAGGACAGGTAAGTGTCCATATATTAAAAGTCAGCAGCTGCAGTATTTGTTGCTGCTGGCTTTTAATATTTTTTTAACGGCGGAGCTCCGTTTTAAGAAAGGCCTGAATTCTTTCCTAAATGTACATAATATAACTGGGTACTAACATTTATAGGTAAAGTTGATCCGGGGAATATCTGATTGTGTCTCGGGGATCAGGAAGGAATTTTACCCCTGCTGTAGCAAATTGTATCATGCTTTATTGGGGTTTTCCGCCTTCCTCTGGATCAACTGTGTGTATAGGATTGTGTGTATAGGATTGGACTGCATGACCCCCCAAAACCCCCTTCATAACAATAACAAAGAGACACTTACTGAAGTAGGTGAGCTGCACTCACTGACAGACTGACAAGTCTCTGAGGCCTCTGAAGACGCCGAGCTTGATGACTTCTGATGAGACACGTTAAAGAGAGATTTTAATGGCCGCTTAGTATTTACAGAATAGCACAAGACACCCACACAGCACTCCAAGGTACCTACCTGACTCGTAATATCCGATGGCATAGGCGATGGTGGCTTGGAGTAAGCGGTCTCATGGAAACTACATCCCGAATCCTGGGAGGACGCACTGACCAAGCGCTGGCCACCTCCGACGGTCTGTGGGAGGCTGCGATATCGACACGTGGAACCCGGTGAGTGGGGGTGCGAGGCAGCTTGCCAGGAGGGGGTAGTTTTTGTACTGTGATAAATGGTCAGAGCATTGGTGAGGTAAGAGAGGTGAGTACTGGATATAGGGGGTCTAGGTCAGTGCTTTTCAACCGTGAGCCACCCCAACGGGTCCGCGCCAAACTTCAAATCATTTATAATATAAGCTTCCTGTCTAAACCTTTTCTATAGACATTTTTCAGTCATACCAAAATGTAAAACGAAGGAACTGTTTTACAAACCCACCCACGCAGAATCAATTGATAGTAGGAATGTTTCTCAGGGGCCCTGCCATAGCACGGTTGAGAGGCGCTACCCTAGCTAACAGTGCATATTAATGAGGAGGGGCAGGCAGGAGAATTTGCTGCTTTCCAGCTATGGTGGCGATATCGAAGCCATTGCAAACCCAGGCGTCTCTGGTAGTGCCTGCAGGCAGCTGGTGGATTAGCCTGGTTCTGGCTTCAATATATGAATGGATGGTGGGGGAGGGAGCATACTACAGGTGCTCAGGTACACTTACCTGCACATGCTAGACTTGCGAGATCCCGAGCTGCTGGGAGAAGACGGAGGTGTCTGATAGGACCAGGAGTAGTCTGATCCCTTCAGATCCTTAATGACCTACAAGACAACACACATTGACATTATATCTCATTATTAAATCAGGAAGAATAAAGGAAGGAACCTAGTTGTTATCATTGTATTGTTCTCTCCACAGGATCTTATTGTCATGGTCTTGCACTATTATACATGTATATAGCTCTAACACATTCTGTAGCGCTGCACAGAGAATACTGGGCCAGTAACATGAGCCTCATGCCTCGTACACACGACCGGTTTTCCCGGCAGGAAAAAAAAACGACGCTCTTCCCGACGGGATTCCTCTCAAGCCTGCCTTGCATACACACGGTCACACAAAAGACCGCTGAACTTTTGAATGCCAAGAACGCAGTGACGTCAAAGACTACGACGAGCCGACAGAATTACGTTCTATGCTTCCGTGCATGCGTCAAATTGTTTACGAGCATGCACGGTTTTTTTCCACTTGGGAAAGCATACAGACGTAGGCAGGATTTTTTCCTGATGGGAAAAAAGAGAGCTGGTTTTTTTCCCCGCAGTTTTCTTGTCAGGAAAACTGCGATGGAGCATACACACGGCCGGTTTTGCCGGCCAAAAGCTGTCGTGGCAGAAAACCGGTCGTGTGTAGGAGGCATAAGAGGAGCTTACTTACCAATATCTCCACACAGTCACACACTATTATTATTATACATTTAAAATAGCTCTGACACATACCGCAGTGCTGTACTGAGAGCACCGAGCCAGTCAAATCAGTCTCTGCACCAGAGGAGCTTACACTCTAATGTGCACTCTCGATGATGTCATACACTGTTCTCATCTCACCTGTTCACTGGCAGCAGGAAGTTTATGTGGCTCATCGCTCAGCACCATCAGATCATCAATGATTGCCTGCAGGTGGGTCACCTCTCCCAGAAGATGGATTTCCCCTGTCTGAAACAAGAGAACATTGTGTTTGATGTGAGCACAGCTGGGTGGAGGAACAGGACATATTGTCCCCATCAGGGGGCTCACAATGTCCATGTGGCTCTCAGCTGCCTGTAATGTTGCTTGAGTCCCATTCGGTGCTCAAAGTACTCTCTGTGTTACATGACTGCAATAACTACAGAGCTGAACAGGGATCGTTAAATGTAAACACTGTATGTCTGTAAACCCCTGACCATCACTCATATAGGAGTTTGGTGGACACCCCATTCGAAAACCATAAGCTTTAATATGGAGTTCCACCCCCATCACCATGGCCATCAATACAGAATAGCCCCTTTCCAATGGTTATTAATATGGAGTTGTCCACCCCCTATCATACCCAATAATATGGAGTTGTCCATGCCCTGCCATGGCCATAAATATGGAGTTGCCTCTCTCCCCCTTCACCATGGCCATTAATATGGAGTTGCCCCCAGGTCTGTCTTAATAGCATCATGGGCCCCCTGGACAAAGTAATGCACTGGGGCCATGGGTGTCCGCAGGTAGGGGCAAGGGGGGGAAATTGCCTCCCCCTGGAATTGTCAAGAAGGTGTTGCAGTTTGCAGCTGTAGTGTCCTCCGTAGACTTTTTTCTGAGTCTTCAGGCTGCTCTCTGTCCTGACACATCTGACGTCCCTCCCTCACCCCCGGCCCGATCATCGGATGAGATGGCTCGGGCCTCTGCTTGGCAGCTCAGCCGTTCCGCTGCTCCTCTTCAGTGATTGGCTGCCTGCCTGTGTACATGTTGTGTAGATATGGCCGAGCCGCTGAGTGATACGCTGCCAGTGCCTACTCACATGGGCGTCCGCAGGTAGGGGCAAGGGGGGGTAATTGCTCCCCCCCTTGGAATTGTCAAGAAGGTGTTGCAGTTTGCAGCTGTAGTGTCCTCCGTGGACTTTTTTCTGAGTCTTCCGGCTGCTCTGTGTCCTGACGTCCCTCCCTCACCCCCAGCCCGATCATCGGATGAGATGGCTCGGCAGCTCAGCCGTTCCGCTGCTCCTCTTCAGTGATTGGCTGCATGCCTGTGTACGTGTTGTGTAGATCTGGCCGAGCCGCCGAGTTATACGCTGCCAGTGCCTACTCATCATCACATCGCAGGAAATCCTGACCTGAAGTGAGTGGCATATACAGTTGCAAGCAACAGAAGAAGAACTACAGGTAACAGCAGTTAGGAGGAGCATTTTGATTTATAGCTTGCTGGGAAGTTGGACAGCTATTGCTGGAAAGATATGTCTGTGTATGTTCTAAGAGATAATTCATCTTCTTCACTTTGTATAGGCTGTTTTCATCAAGATCAATATATGGCCACAACAGATGTATTGCAATATAAAAAGATGTACATTCTCTAGGCTATAAGTATATGGGCATGGACTGGTGGTACGCCTGGCCCTAGTAACTTCAAATACAAAGTGACGCTGAATTATCTCTTTTATAACACATATATCTTTCCACTGGAAAGATATATGTGTTATATAAGAGATAATTCAACGTCACTTTGTATTGGAAATTTCTCAGGCCAGGCATACCATGCCCATATACTGTAAATATAGCCTAGAGAATGTACATCTTTTCATATTGCATAGGTGACCTTAAAACTATGCCCCCCCCCCTGAAAAAAGTTCTGCGGACGCCCATGACTGGGGCCCCTACCAGCCTGTCCCAATTCGCACCTACTCTCAAGAATTAAAGTAAAAATAGTTGATAGAATTAAATATAAGAAAATAGATTTTAAATAATAAGAAAACATGCCATAAATCAAAGACTAATCAACACAAAGGGCACAGTACAGGGGGAGTCAGGAGGGCAGAATACTGGGATCAGGAGGACACAGTACAGTTTATGGGACGCTGGCCGGGACATGGCCATCCCGCGACAGCTTTGTAGAAAGCGTGACTGTCCCGGTAAATCCGGGACAGTTTTTAAGTATGATGTAATGCAAGATCATTTGGCCCCCATGCACCTGGGACCCCTGAGCAGTGTCCAGAGGTGCCCATGCATTAAGACAGCCCTGGTTGCCCCTCTCCCATGGTCATTAATATAAAGTTTCTTCTCTCCCCCATGGCCATTAATATTGAGTTGGCTCCCCCTGTCCCATGGCCAATAATATGGAATTGCCTTCCCTCACCCTATTGCTAATAATATGGAGTCCCCCCTCCCATAGACATTAATATGGAGTTGCCTCCTTGGTGACTATAACATCCTCCGCTCTTCTAGGAAGGAATTCCACAAGATTTTGGAGTTCATCAAGTAAAGAACTCTGTCTTTATTCAACCGTACCAACTATGTAACTATGTAAAGAAGTTATTTGCAAGTACAAGCCTTCATGTGAATATCTAGAAAAGGGTCCACATCAGCTCTGCGGACTCTCATGTAAGGGGGGCTCTGCGAACTCTGATGTGGATTCAAATGTAAAGGGGGGACTCTGTGCACTCTGATTTAAGGAGGGACTCCTGTGATTAAATCCATATGATTAGAAATGTTATTTAATCACAAAATACATGTATGGTGTATACTACAATAAAAATTGATGTGCTCCGCTAAAGTGTTTGGGTTTGGCTTGAAGAAAAGGTGGCAACCCTACCCAAGATAGTAGAAAGGGGTTCCACTGCGGGACCTTAATAAAAGGCCCCACGATAGGAGTAAAGGGCCCCAGGATCAATGGGAGGGAAAAGGGGGGTCAGGGGGGGGGGCCCTTAATGGATTTTTGCATTGGGGCCCTGAAGGTTCTAGTTACGCCTCTGGGTTGAGGTCAGGGCTCTGTGCAGGACGCTTGAGTTCCTCCACACCAAACCGGTCAAACAATGTCTTTATGGACCAATAAATCGGGTGAAATGATTTTTCAATTTGTGAAATGATCCTTCTCAAATGTGATTGGCTTAGACCCCATTGGATACATGCATCTCCCACATTGTACCATTTGGTTGAACAATAACTGAACCATTTGATTATGTTTCCATGTTTAAGCCCAGGTTCACACTGGGGCTGTGGGAGTGAAGCCGAGCGAGTTCAGCTGAACTCGCACGATTTCACTCTCGCTATCAGTCCCGATTTCAGCCGCGATTACAAAGACATCTGACACAGATGTCAATGTAAATCGCGTCCGAAATCGCAAAAAGTAGTACAGAAACTACTTTTTAAAATCGTTGCAGCGCCGCAGATGCGGCGTTGCACCGATTAGGACGGTGCCATTGCCCACAATTTGCAGCAAATATCGCCGATTTGACATGCGATTTGACATGTCAAATCGCATGTCAAATCGCACCAGTGTGAACCAGGGCTTATGCATTGAGTTGCACCTGTCCCCTTGGCTGTTTGACCAGTAGGCATACCTAATAAAGTAACGCCAAGTGCACATGGCTTTCTTGACGGGCCTTGGCCAGATGTTGATGTCAGTCATGTGTGATGTTAGGTACTCACCACCACAGGCTGTAAGAGTGCAACGAACGTACAGAAGCGCCCGCGCTCCTCGATAAGCGCCCTGCGCACAGCCTGCTTCTCTGTCTCCTCCAGCAGCAGGTACATGTCGTTCACGTCCTGCAGAGCGTGGTCCAGCTGGGGCTGTAAATCACCCTTCCCTGTGTGCCAGAAAAAAAAAAACTGTTGTCACATCAAGGGCCACAGTGGGTTGTCTGTGTTATGTGTGCCGATCTATGGCACTGAATTATACCCAGGCCAACGACAACCAATCAGAGGCCAGCTTTAATTCCTCAGGGGTGGGAATAGTCAATAAAATAGGATTTTTAGCTACCCTCAGGATGTTTCTTTTACTGTACGATAATGCGCTGTGGTACTTTTGTTTTGTTTGAAAAATCTTTATTAAACATCATTGAAACATAAAATAGGATTTTTATTCTCACTGTAAAATCCTTTCCTTAGCGTCCATTGAGGGACACTGGAAGCCAATAACTGTTGGGTTAGAGTGCCCTCTACCAATCTTCCTTTAGGCGGCAGTATAACCCGACAGGTAATGACATCCTGTTTCCCTTAACCACTTCAGCCCCGGAGGATTTGGCTGCCCAATGACCAGGACATTTTTTTGCGATTCGGCACTGCGTCGCTTTAACTGACAATTGCGCGATCGTGCAACATGGTTCCCAAAGAAAGTTGATGTCCTTTTTTTCCCCACAAATAGAACTTTCTTTTGGGGGTATTTGATCACCTCTGCGGTTTTTATTTTTTGCGCTATAAACAAAAAAAGAGCGACGATTTTGAAAAAAAAAAGCAATATTTTTTACTTTTTGCTATAATAAATATCCTCAAAAAATATCTAAAAAAAAAATTTCTTTCTCGGTTTAGGCCGATACGTATTCTTCTACATATTTTTGGTAAAGAAAATCACAATAAGTGTATATTGATTGGTTTGCGCAAAAGTTATAGGGTCTACAAAATAGGGGATAGATTTATGGCATTTTTATTAATATTTTTTTTTTTTACTAGTAATGGTGGCGATCTGCGAATTTTATCGTGACTGCGACATTATGGCGGACACATCGGACGCTTTTGATGCTATTTTGAGACCATTGGAGAGGCGGCGGTACCCCCTTATTGGCAGCCATACACCTGTCTAAATCCTCCACATACAGTCAGTGGAAATATCTGGTCTGACGGATTCTGGAGGAGACTCTCTGGAAACTTCCACAATCCAAACACAGACTGATCTGATGGCAGACACTTTAATTGGTTATTTCAGATTGGTTACCATTAGACATTTACAGAACGAAAAAATTTGTTTTGTTTCGTTTCATATCAATTTATCAGTTATTTATATAAATTTGTTTTATTAAATTAGTAATTTGTTTAATTTGTAATTTCGGAATTCTTTTGTTTATTCAAATTTGAATTGATTCACATTTTCCGAATTCAAATAGATTTGAATTCCATTCAAATTCGACTTGATTCAAATTCCATTCTATATCGAACTTATTCTATTCAAAATTCAAATTATGGAAGATGGTTATATTTTATTCTATTCTATAGTTTTTTCTATTCTATTCTATTGTTTTCCATTCTATTCTATAATTGTTTTCTATTATATTCAAATTTATTCTATTCAAAATAAAAATTTTGGAAAACAGTTATGTTGTTATATTCTTTCTACTCTATTCTATTCTTTTCTATTGTTTATTTTATTCAATTTTTTATTTTCTATCGTATTCTAATCTATTCTTTTCTGTTCTATTCAAATAAAAATGTATTCTATTTGGTATTTTAGGAAATATATATTTTTCTTTTCTATTCTATTTTTTCATTCTATTCTTTTATTTATATTCTATTCTTTTCTATTCTTTTTTTGTATTCTATTCTTTTCTATTATTTTCAAATTCAAATTTATTCTAAATTTAAAATTCGAATTTTAGAAGATGGTTATATTCTTTCTATTTCATTATTTTCTATTCTATTCTATTTTATTCTCATCAGAAACTCAAATTTGAATTTGATTCGAAAACTATTCAAAAACGATTCGAATTCAAATTCTATCCAAATTTTTGTTTCGTTATTTTGGATTCGTTGAAATTTGTTACTATTGTAATTTGGAAATACGGATACATCCAAATTTCCGAATAACGAAAAATGTGTCTGAATTTCAATTCGGAACGTAACTGTAACGGGAAGGCCCGGGGAACCCAGAATCTCTTAGACAGTATGAGATACCCTTGCTTCAGCTTCCCCAATGCCTCTTATGTGTAAACCACCCTGTGTCTCACTTGGGGCACAGGGTGAATGAGAACTCCACTATGATCTGTGATAGCCATATCCCATACTGTATATACATAGCAGTTGGGTATATACTGTGTGTGGGCTGTTTATGTAATACTTGCTGTGATGATGTGTGATTACATTCTATTGTTTATTGTGGCTTGTGGGAGTTAAGCCTGTAATTATAGGTTGTGGAACTAGCAGACAGACAGGTTAATTGAAGAGATGCTGAGGTGTCACCTGTCTGCTTGTGTAATGTTAATGAACCTCAAATATGCTACAGCTAAAGCTAAACACAAAAGCTAAACACAAGCTAAACACAAAAGGTCATGCATAACCATTTAAACTAAAATGTAAATTGGGTCTGGTCAGAGGTGTATGATGGGAGGAGGGTCAGAAGCTTCTCTCTGTGTGTATAAGAGTTGTAGTACTTTTGCAATAAAGAGTCAGTTCATTTTGGAAAGATACAGAGCGTTTTGTCTCGTTCTTTTGGAAGGATTAATTCCTATGGGAAGTGGTCGCCTGACTGTGGAGGATCGGCAGCGAATGTGTGTCCAGGAGAGGGAAGATATCTAAACGGCGTTACCCCCTTTCATATTTGGGGTGCCGTTACAGTAACGAAGCGCACATCTAGTTACCATACATTGATCTTTGATTAAAATGCCTCTAGAGCAGTGGTTCTCAACTCCAGTCCTCAGGACCCACTAACAGGCCAGGTTTGCAAGATAACTGAAATGCATCACAGGTGATCTAATTTGCTGCTTAGGGATTGCAGGATTTTAGTCTGCATCTCACCAAGGTAATACTTAAAATCTGGCCTGTTAGTGGGTCCTGAGGACAGGTGTTGAGAACCACTGATCTAGAAGGAGGTGCGGAGGATTTCTCAGTGTGTGCCAGAGGACGGCAATATTAAGCGATAGAAGGAAACAAGAACGTTAAAATGTATCTAAACCCAAAAACAAAAATGTATCACAGCATCCCTGTCCTTAGATGGGATGGCTGCATTCATTTCCATCTTTCTTTTATTTTCACCAGGTGATCCTGCCAGTAACACACTCCCTGTCCTAAGGTGACAACGCTCACTGAGGAACCTTTTTTTGTCATCCAAAGCTGCTCTCCTGGTTTGGACTACAAACCCCATCCCCCTCTCTTCATCCATGTTCATTTGTAGTTTACAGAGAAAAGCTGGGAAAGCTGATAACATTATGTGAGACTTCAGGTCAGCTCAAAGGAAGTGTACATGAACACACTGAATTTCTGGCAGGATCAACAGGTGATTTTTTTTTTGTAGTTGCTGTAAATGTTCTCAGCCCGATAAAAGAAAACAAATGCAGACACCAAATCTATTGATTGGCATCGGCTGCAGAATAGAAAAATTGTGTTTTTGTCTTTAGATATCGTTTAACATGCTGAATTAACATCAGAGAATAAAAATAATAAGTGTATACATGGGGTCCCTGACTTACGAACGCCCAACTTACGAACAACTCCTACTTGCGAACGGGACGCTGCGGGGATCATCTGCCGTTCTGCGCATGTGCGGCAAGCGGAGCCTCGGAAATGTCCGTAATTGCCGTTCTGCGCATGCGCGGCCATTCGGAAAACATCGGAAATGTCCGTAATTGGCGGTCTGCGCATGCGCGGCCCGAGTTACGAACATTTCCACCTTACAAAACAGGAGGAAAGTCCCTAACTCGTTCGCAAGTCGGGACCCCCTGTATTAGGACAGACAGAGGAACCCCCTCCCCCGCCACTTACCGAGAACCTCTACTAGGAGATTGGAGAAGTCGTAGGAGGAGAAGCAGAAGCCATGCAAGAAAAAGGAGAGAAATATCAAAGAGGAGAGCGACATTATTCCTAGACCTCCCAAAGCTGGTCATAGCAGGAAACAGTTAAAGAATCTGTAAACACAGTTTAAAATAGAAATGAAAGACAAAACATTTGTGTATACATATAAAAAAAAACATTACAAATACCTTTTTACCTTTTTTTTTTTAAATAAGTGATCACTTACCCTCTGTTCTCAGCTGCATAAGGAGCTCAGAGAGCTAAGGGAGAAGAAACAGCAGTACACTGGTCTTCCCAGTGAATAGCTGTGTGGGTGAGGGGGGGGGGGTCAGCACAAGTCTGATCATTCAAGAAGAACAAGCTGAGTTCTCAGCACAGCCAGAAAACTGACCAAAAATGTGCTCTCATGCAAGCAGAGGTAATGGCAGGAGCATCAGATATTTCAAACAAATAAGCAATACAAAGAGAACAGGATACTTTTCAATACAAGTACATAGTACAGCCGGCACATATCAGGAATATGAAATGTTGGGGTAATGTATTCTTCAATGCAAGACAGGTGACAATGTGTGTACAGAGATCTGTCATTAGAACAATGTATGGAGGGATCCTTTATTATAACAATGTATGGAGGGATCTTTCATTAGATTCATATTATACATTATAACCATGTATGGAGAGATCCTCCGGTACTGTCTCCTTCCATAAGAAGTGTATTGTGTATATAGCACACTACACATGTAAGTGATACAGTCAGCAAGCGGTTATAGCACTCTATTGTTGTAATTGTTGGAGGTGCAATAGCATGTACTATGCACTCTAAACTATAGATGGTGCTGTAGTGATATACAGAGAGTCCTGGAGCAATGACAAAGAGAGAAATGAGCGGAGGGACGGCATGACATGTGGGACAGGCAGTAGCCTAGCAGGGGCTGTGGTTCCCTTTAAGAAAAGGGGGGTGGCTGTGGGGAAGAAGGGGAGGGGGTGTGCAGTTAGTCAGGGAGGAAGTGACGTTTTCTCACTTCCTCCATTTCACTCACGAGGTAGAAAGCTTCACAGCCGGTGCTATGGCTGATGTGGCTGAGCTATTAGCGCAATTGCGGGCCGCGGTGGCCGCGCAGGGGGTATAGTGGCTGCAGGAACAGGTGTCTGCAGTGTTAGATGAGCGGGCGGCAGCGCCCGCCGGGGGGGGGGGGTCGCTACGGGGCGCGCTAGGCGGTTCAGTCCGGAGGCATCCCCGAGTGGATCTACTTCCTTCCGGAGACCCGTTGGGGGCCCTCCGGCCGCATCCCCTGACCGCACGCAGCCGGTGTCGGCGGGGGGGGCCGGGAGGAATCCGCGCCGTGGACGGAGTTCGGCGGTGGGGGAGACGAGTGGCCCTCTTGCCCCTCCCCCTCCCGCACGTCGGAGATGCGGTGACATCGCGGTCGAGGCTGCGGGTGATGCCCGGAACAGCCGTGCGGCCCAGCGTGGAGAATCCAGTTTGCGGGCCAGTGGCCTGGAGGCGGTGGCGGTCAGGGGTCCGGCGGAGCCAGCAGGACGAGCGGTGAGGGGTTTGGCACCAAGACTGACGGATGGGAGTAGAGCGGATGACACCCGTGCCAGGGGGCGGACCCGGAATCCGTCGGTGGAGGTGGCGAGTGGGTCGGGTGTGCCAGGATCGAGAGGGCGTGATGCTCAGCCACGACAGCCCTTGCCACGTGGGTCGCGTCCGCACGGGGTGCAGCCAGCGCTTGTGTCGGCAGAATCGGATGACAACAGGTCTGGGGGGGAGCTGTCCGGGTCAGACGGTGGCGAGGACTCGGGACAACTGGCTTCGCTGGAGAACAGTTCGGCGGCTGGTGGACCCAGTTTCAGGCAGCCCGGTAAGTCCCACTCTTATGTGGTTATTTGTTCCTTATTACAAGATTTATTGGGTCAAGGGGGTGTTGGGGGGGGGCTTAGGCGCGACACCTGGGTCGCGTTCTTCCCCACCGGGGAGGAAAGTGGCAGGGGAGACGCAGGACTTGTGGTCTGGGTTGGAGGATTTGGTCAGGCGTTTTAAGCCGGGCGGGGGCGACATGGTGTCGCCCGCGGCGGCTTGGGGGAAAACAGGGGGTTCATCGCAGGTGGCGGGGCCTTCGGATGTACCCGTGGCCCCAGGCGTGCAAGCGGTAGAGGTGTCAGAGGAGGGGCAGGCCCCATTGGAAGGGGGGGCGGCCACGGCAGGTGGGCAAGTTGCTGCGGGAGAGAAAAACAAGGAGGTGATCAGGCTGGCGGATGCCGCTAAGAATGAGATGTACATTTGTTTTGAGGCACCGTTAGGAACTCACCTCAAGCCGGAGGTCAGAGAAAAGCTGTGAAAAGGTGAGTATGTGGAGATCTTCACGTTGCTCCCCTTGGACAAATTCAACCTGGATAGGGTGAAGCCGGAAGAGAGCAGGAAGGAGGATGAGGAAAAGAGGCGTTATCGTCTTATACCCCGTACTTTCACAAATTGGTTGCAAGCGTTTGCGATCATGGCTTGCGTGATAGGGCAGAAGGCCCCGGAACATTGTTCTGGGCTGTTCATTTATTTGGAGGCGGTTAGCGAAGCGTTCAGGACGTATGGTGGCGTAGCATGGTTGAGGTATGACAAACAGTTCCGGCAGAGGATGGCCATGAGACCAGGACTGCGATGGGATCACAAGGACATCAACTTGTGGATGCGGCTGATGACAGCGTCGCGGGCCACCAATCAGTTTCAGGGGGGGGTCAGAGGTGCTGCAGCCTCGGGACAACCGAACGAGAAACGGTGGGGCTACTGCTGGCAGTTCAACGAGGGCACGTGCAAGTCCGGAGCAAGCTGTCGCTTCAAGCATGTGTGTTCAGGATGTGGGGGCAGTCATGCCTTGTCCAAATGCTTTACGCGAGGCAGGGGTCGCCCTGGGGATTCTGGGGGAAAAGGGAACAACGCCAATCCGGGTGGAAAGGATGCTTCCCTTTCTCAATAGGTATCCCGACAGGCGTGCAGCCAAGTTGTTAGAGGAGGGTTTCGCCGGTGGTTTCAGAATTCCTTGCGCGCCTTTTGCAGTCCCCCCGGCAGCCAAGAACATCCGGTCTGCCTCTCTCCATCCCTTGGTGGTTTCGGGGAAGCTAGATAGGGAGGTACAGTTGGGGCGTATGGCCGGACCGTTCACGGATGCGCCCATACCTGAGTTAGTGGTTTCTCCCTTGGGGTGGTCCCCAAGAGGGAACCTCAAAAATTTTGATTGATTCATCACCTGTCCTTTCCCAGGGGTGGGTCGGTGAATGATGCTCTTGCGCCGGAGGACTGCACGGTATCGTGCACCTCCTTCGATGCGGCTGTGGCATGGGTGCGCAGGTGTGGACGGGGAGCGTTGTTGGCAAAAGCCGATGTTCAATCGGCTTTTCGGTTGCTACCAGTACACCCGAACAGCTTTCGTTTCTTGGGTTGCATGTGGGAGGGGGCTTGCTACGTGGACCGTTGTTTGCCCATGGGTTGCTCCATCTCTTGCGCGCTCTTTGAGACTTTTAGTTCGTTCCTAGAATGGGTGGTCCGGGACGTGTCGAGGATCAGTTCGATCATCCATTATCTGGATGACTTTCTGTGCGTGGGCCCTCCGGGGTCTAACGTTTGCAGGGTCCTGCTGGGGACGCTGCAATTCGTGGCCGATCGTTTTGGGGTCCCTTTGGCCCCCGAGAAGACGGTGGGCCCCACGTCGTCCTTAGTTTTTCTGGGCATAGAGCTGGATTCTGAGAAGATGGAATGCCGACTGCCAGAGGATAAGCTGGAAGCATTGAAGGAGGAAGTGCGCGGTGTTATCGGCCGTCGTAAGATTCAGCTGCGACAGATGCAGTCACTATTGGGTAAGTTGTGTTTCGCTTGCAGGATAATGCCCATGGGCAGGGTATTTAGCCGCAGGTTGTCGGCTGCGACAGCCGGGGTGCAGGTTCCTACTCATTTTGTATGCCTAACCAGAGAGCTTCGTGAGGATTTGGAAGTGTGGCACGGTTTTCTGGAATCTTTCAACGGGCGGGCGTTGTGGATGGCCGGGCCCGTTGGCAATTTCGATCTGGACTTGTTTACGGATGAGGCTGGCTCCACGGGGTATGGGGCGTTCTGTCAGGGAAAATGGAGTGCGGCTCCATGGCCAAAGGAGTGGGAGGAAGCGGGGGTTCTTGAAGAACCTGGTACTATTGGAACTTTTCCCAATTGTGGGGCGTTTGTACTATGGGGGGATTCATTCCGGAATAGCAAGGTGCGCCTAAACGGTGATAACATGGGAGTGGTTCAGGTAGTGAATAGGTTGTCAGCCACGTCACAGCCAGTGGTGCGTTTGTTGAAACATTTGGTTTGCGCTGCTTGCAGTTCAAGGTATTTGTGTACGCAGTGCATCTTCCTGGGGTGGATAACACCCTGGCTGACGCTTTGTCTCGTTTTCAGTGGGACAGGTTCCGGGAGTTGGCGCCAGCAGCGGATCAACGCAGGGTTACCTGCCCGACTGGATGTGGGACATTGCCTTGACAGCGCAGCGCAGTGGATAAAAACGGTCGGTGGTGAACCCAGACTAGTTTGGATTTTTGGGTCACTCGTACGTGTTCTGGGGGGCAAGTCGGGCCGATGTTCGGCCCAATGGAAGGCAGTTAGGAATTCCCTTACAAGAGGCCCGGGTCCGTTGGATCGGGGTGCCGGGTATGACGTGGAGTGGGGTTATGCCGGAGATACAGAGGTTCGCAGGTCGGGAAAGGGCACCGGAGGTATTGGTGCTGCATGCGGGAGGTAACGACATGGGGGCCAGATCAATGCACCAACTGATACGGGACATTAAATATGATTTTAAGGTTGTGCACTACATTCCCGGGTATTGGGGTTATTTGGTCGGACATGGTAGGCAGGACATCCTGGCGGTGGGCATGGTCGGTGGAAAAAGTTAATAAGGCCCGGATAAAAGTCAATAAGGAAGTGGGGAGAATTTTTGTGAGGAATGGTGGCCTGGTGGTGCGCCACCGTGAGTTGGACGTCGATACGTGGAGGTACCTAAGGGGAGATGGGGTCCACCTGAATGCAGTGGGCATTGACCTGTGGAACTGGGTTTGCAGGAGGGAATTCAGCAGGCCCTGAGGGTGTGGGGTTGCTCGCAAGAGTAAGGCGTTACCCCTTGCGAGCTGTGGCGGGGTTTGGTTCCTGGAAGAGGAGGTAAAAGGGGAAGTCTGGAGAAAAAGGTGGTACCCATAGGTGGTATGGGGTTATTGAGTACCTTCTGGTCAACAAGGGTTAACCAGGAAGGGGGGTAAATGGTAGGGCACTGCGGCCAGGTGTACTGTCTCCGAGTCGGTGTCTTGCGACTGGAGGCCTAAGGGATATGTTAGTCCCAGTGCCCAAGTTGGAGTTGGTGGTCTATAAGACCACCAGGGGTATTTTAAGTGTTAAGAAAAATGTTATTTAAACGGTTATTTAAGTGGTTATTTATTTCATATAAAAGTTGTTAAAATAAATAGGCCGGAAGGCCAATTTTACTCCACAACCTTGTCAGTCGTTATTTATTAGAATTGTACAAGGGGGTGGGTAAGTTGGATAGAGGGTAAGTCAAAGCGAAGGATCGGTCCTTAACATGTCATGTGTGCACTGTATATGCTTGTATATTCTGCACAGGAAGGAAGGTTTTCTTCTCTGCTCTCTTCTGTAATGCTGTTCTCACATATGCTGTTCTCCTACACAAGTAATGCTGAACTCTACATTCCTTAAGATCTCAGTACCTCATCTTATCACATAACCAACAGGTTATGGGCCCAGGCACTAAACAGAACACTACAAGCTGCTAAAAAATGGCAAAGCTCAACAATACCACCCACCGACTGTGGAAATTCAAGCTGGAGATGCTGCTAAACAAAGACAACTTGTGGCAAGTACTGAATACAGACAGACCCAATAATGGACCAATGGAGGAATGGGACGGGAAGAACATACAAACGAAAGCAATTATAAGCCTGCTGGTGGAAGATGTTCAGCTCATATACATAAAAGAAAATACAGCCAAAGGTATGTAGACCGCATTACAAAAACTGCACTAATTTTCAAACCTAAACAGTAAGCTACATCTGCTACACACAAAAGACCAGGAAAAGTGAACAAGTGAAAGTGGTTGTAAACCCTTTACAACCACTTTATGCTACAGGAAGGCCTATATTAAGGCTTACCTGTAGCTACCCAGGATATCTCCTAAACCTGCACGGTTTAGGAGATATCCTCTGTCCCCTGCATGTGCCGATGTCATCGGCACATGCGCACTGGGGCAAACTGAAGCAATGGCACCTATGTGTCGTTGCTTCAGTCCGTGTGCTTTTACCGGCGGCTCCCGGGCGCATGACATCATCGCGGCTCCAGGCAATCACAGCACCAGAGCCGTGATACCCGGAAGTAACCACCGGGAGAGATGGCGCCGCCGGAGAGGGAGACGAGGACCGCTACGGGGGGCTTCCATCTAAGATAAGTAATTCATAATGAGCTAGAATGCTTTGCTAATGAGCTAGTATGCTATGCATACTATCTCATTATGCCTTTGTCTTTTTTTTTTTTTATATTGGATTTACAACCACTTGAATACCATGCTAGAAATTTTTGTAGAACAGCTACACTATATTGCCTTTATACGCACAGGAACTTTAATGGCATCCCAGTCAAAGTCCGTAGGGTTCAATATTGAGTTGGCCCACCCTTTGCAGCTATAACAGCTTCAACTCTTCTGGGAAGACTGTCCACAAGGTTTAGGAGTGTGTCTATGGGAATGTTTGAGCATTCTTCCAGAAGCGTATTTGTGAGGTCAAGCACTGAGGTTGGAGAGAAGGCCTGGCTCGCAATCTCCGCTCTAATTCATCCCAGTCAAGTTCCTCCACCCCAAACTCGCTCATCCATGTCTTTATGGACCTTGCTTTGTGCACTGGGGAGCAGTCATGTTGGAACAGGAAGGGGCCATCCCTAAAGTGTTCCCACAAAGTTGGGAGCATGAAATTGTCCAAAATGTCTTGATATGCTGAGGCCTTAAAAATTCCCTTCACTGGAACTAAGGGACCAAGCCCAACCTCTGAAAAACAACCCCACACCATAATCCCCCCTCCACCAAATGATTTAGACAAGTGCACAAAGCAAGGTCCATAAAGACATGGATGAGCGAGCTTGGGGTGGAGGAACTTGACTGGCCTGCACAGAGTCCTGACCTCAACTGGATAGAACACCTTTGGGATGAATTAGAGTGCAGACTGTGAGCCAGGCCTTCTCGTCCAACATCAGTGCCTGACCTCAAAAATGCACTTCTGGAAGAATGGTCAAACATTCCCATGGACACACTCCTAAACCTTGTGGACAGCCTTCCCAGAAGAGTTGAAGCTGTTATAGCTGCACCGGGTGGGCCAACTCAATATTGAACCCTACGGACTAAGGGTGCCATTAAAGTTCATGTGCGTGTAAAGGCAGACATCCCAATACTATTGGTAATATAGTATATGTGCAATTAGAGAGCAAATTAAAGATAGCCATGTGGTGGCGCTACTGCTATGCAGCCTCCCAGAGTGACATAATGCCCTAATGCTTTAGAGGTCAGAACTGAGCAAGAATTAACACTAAAATACACCAAAGGAAAATTAATTCATGAATATAACAGAGGGAAAGAAAATATGCACAATGAAGAGACAGAGAAACCTATTAAGGTTCACAAGAGGACAAAGCAAAGCAAAGAAAGCAGAGCATGTTTTGCTGTAAAAAGACCGGTCACCTGAAAAAGGACTGTTCAATCTGCAAAGCGGACCAGTGAGAGTCATCCAAAAGAGAAAGAGCAAAAGCAGTCACGAAACTGCAGGCACATCATGGAGTGGCACCTTTACTACTACTGGAGTGACACTTTTACGACTCAGAGTATTATATCATGCAGTTAGCGTATAGACTCAGGTGTAATAACCCACGTGACCAGCGATGAAACCTTTTTTACAGAAATTGATTTTAGTGCAAAAGACAAAGTCTTCCTAGCAAATGGGAAAAGTATTACTGCAGAAGGTAATGGTCAAGGGTTCTTGAATTGCATCATGCCATCACGGGACAAGCAAAGTATCCTTGTGAAAATTGTACTGTATGTCCCAGACCTAGAATGAAGCCTTGCTAACAATGGTCTCACTTCCATGGTGATGAATGCACAATTCCAAATAACAAGCAAATACTCAGAAAAGGAAGATTGGATGAACACCTGTACAGACTCATCACCGCAGACGAGCTAGCCAAGACTGCCACTCAGAATTCCCACAATAAATGCATTCACCTATGGCACAGGAGATTGGAGCACTGAAACAGAGAAGCCATAAAAGGAATTTACAAAGAGAGGTTTATCATAAGATATGACAATGCTGCCCTGCAAAATGCTCATGAAATGCAAGTATGTATGGAAGCAAAAGCCACAAGTACTCCAATTTCACAGACCTGTAAGGGTAGGGTGTGTGTTACAATAGGCGGATAACACCTCCTCAATATGTCCCCATTAACTTGTTGTGTGCCAAGTATGCGTGGGTTCCTTGGGCTATGAATGAGGCCACACGTGTAGCACCCTTTAGTGTGCTACTAGATTACTACAGGCAAATTTATGTATGACACATGGTTAGTTTGTGAGTCTGAAATTGGGTCAGAGTTTACTGCAGGTCAGGCTGGATGACTCACATGATGCAGGCCTATGGTACCTCCCCCTGGATCTGGAAGTTTGGAGAAACTTCTAGAAGCTTGTGGGTGGAGGCGAAGAGGAATGATCTGCATACTTACGAAAACTTGGCCAATCCCAAGGCAAAATGTTCTGATAGGGTGGCTAAGTCAGCCCTTAAATCTGGAGGAGCCAAGCCAGCAGGGCAGTTGGGTGGAACATGGAGTGCTGAGGAGTCTGTCGGTGGCCTAGGAGGGTATGGGGAGGCTCTGTCATGCAGGAGTCAGAACAAGACAACTCTTAATAGATAAGTTAAGTTCCCCACTATAGTCTACTGAACAGCCTGAAATTAGAAGACACATAAACATGCTTGAATCAATATTCTGGGAAGACATAGAAAAAAAATACCAAAAAGTGAACCCAATAAATAAAGAAAGGCAGTATAAGAAGAAATAAGATTGCATCAGGAAAACAAAACCTGGACACTCAAGAAATTCCTCCAAAACTATAGGAAGTGAAGCCCAAAGCTGAAGGGAATTTCCACAAATATATGGCCAGATTAATTTGCCAAGGAATACTCCCATAAATTTGGATCAGACTACGATGAAACATTCGCTCCTGATGTAAAACGTTCCACCATCAGAACCCTTCTTAGCATTGCGAGTGAAGGAACTAGACTTCAAAACCGCTTTCCTATACGGATGTGTCCGTGTACGGGCTCCATTTTGCTCAGCAGGGATCGCTCCGTCGATCCCCGCTGAGCAGGCAGATGACAAGTCTGTCTCTGCACACTGTGCAGGCACCGACCTGTCAGAGCGCCGCTCTCCTCTATGGGGGATCGGATGAAGACGGACCGTAGAGTCCGTTTTCATCCGATCCGCCAGACGGATGGAAAATAGGGTTTCCATCCGTCACACTTTAGCGGATCGGAGCGGGTCGGATGTCAACGGACATGAGTGAGTGAATAACTTGTATAGCACTACAAAAATGCGAACTAAATCGCCTCAAGGCGCTTTCCATCCAGTGACGTCCTGATCCATCAGAAGAGGTGGGTCTTAAGTTTTTTCCTGAAGGCCCGATGATTTACTTCCATGCAGATGTTGATGGGTACATGTCACCGCTGACATCCTGAACGGTCCGCCCGTGTGAAAGGGGCCTTAGAAAGATCTCTACATGGAGCAACCACCAGGGTTTGAGCAAAGACACAACCTTGTGTAAACCTCAAAAGAGCATCTACGGCCTTAAGCAATCTGCCAGTACGTGGATTTAGAAAGTAAATGTACTCACGAGAGAGGTATTCTCAAGAAGCAAAGCAGATCCCTTTCTCTTGTTCAGAAATCAATAAGACAGATGGCTATGCACTCTAATTTATGTTGATGATGACATTATAACCTGTTTTGAACAAGAAGGGAATTACAATCACATAGTTTGCAAACTGAAACAGAACTTTGGAATAAAAGAGCTGGAGAACATCAGCCAATATCTTGGGATCCAAATAAAGACGGAAGAAGATGGAAGTTATCTGTTCAATCAAAGTCTGAAAATTGCAGAAGTCTTGGAACAGTTCCACATGAAAGATGCAAAAAAAGTTAAAACACCCATGGAAAAGGGATACCAAAATAGCAATGAAGAAAAAAACTTGCTACCCAACAATGACATGTACTGCAGAGCTATCGGAAAGCTTCTATACATTGCCACTGTGACAAGACCAAACATAGCTGCAGGAGTGGGCATACTCTCTAGAAAAGTTTCAGTTCCCTATCAGCGTGACTAGGATATAGTAAAAAGGGTGATACAGTACCTAAAGGGAACAATTCGGATTAAGCTATGGCTACTAGCAGCATCAAATCCAAAACGAATTGGGTAGGTGGATGCCGATTGGGCCGGCGACTGCACAAACTCAAATCTACAAGTGGTTTTGCCTTCCAGTACCGGGAAGGAACCCTAAGTTGGTCTAGCCAAAAGCAATTGACTGTTGCACTGTCTTCAACTGAGAACATTGCAGCAGCATATGCATGTCAGGAAGCAATATGGATTTGCCAACTTTTAATGGACATGAGTGTAGACATGTCAAAACCCATTTCCATTCTCAAAACAACAAGGGATGTATAAAGCTGACACAATCAGAAAGGGTCAACCCTAGGATGAAGCACATTGACGTAAAAAATCATCTGTTTAGGGACACTCAAGAGCGGGGTGTTATCGACATTCAATATTGCCTGTCAGAAGAGATAACTGCGGATGCACTCAACAAACCATTGTTAAAGGAACATCAGAGTCTTCTACAGAAGAACCTCAACCGAAGCACACGCTGTTGAGGAGGGTGTTGAAATTGAAACAGCATGTACTATGCACTCCAAACTATAGATGGCACTGTAGTAATAAATTAGCATCTGAGTGTTTATACAGTATATGCTTGTATATTCTGCACTGGTAGGAGGTTTTTTCTATCTCTGTTCTCTCCTGTAATGCTGTTCTCGACACAGGTATGCTGTTCTTCTATGCAAGTAAAGCCGAATTCTACATTCCCCAGATCTCAGTGCCTCATCTTATCACATAACCAACAGTAATACCTTGCACTCTCTGTATAGCATTGTCCTCCATTCCAGCACTGGCTCCTTCCATAAGAAGTGTATTGTGTATATAGCACTATCTTGTAATATCTAGCACTCTGTTTTTAGCACTGTCTGTCTCTGGACATGTAGCAGCTTCAATAGATCACATTTACATTGTGGTGTTCTGAAATTCTTAACAGATACAGTTGTGCATACCCTGGCAGAATTTATGATTTCTTGGCCATTTTTCAGAGAATATGAATAACACAAAAACATTTCTTTCACTCACGGTTAGTGTTTGGCTGAAGCCAATTATTATCAATCAACTGTGTTTACTCTTTTTAAATCATAATGGCAACAGAAACTACCCAAATGACCCCGATCAAAAGTTTACATACCCTGGTGATTTTGGCCTGATAACATGTACACAAGTTGACACAAAGGGCTTTGAATGGCTATTAAAGGTAACCATCCTCACCTGTGATCTGTTTGCTTGTAATTAGTGTGTGTGTATAAAAGGTCAATGTGTTTCTGGACTCCTGACAGACCCTTGCATCTTTCATCCAGTGCTGCACTGACGTTTCTGGATTCTGAGTCATAGGGAAAGCAAAAGAATGGTCAAAGGATCTGCGGAAAAAGGTAGTTGAACTGTATAAAACAGGAAAGGGATATAAAAAGATATCCAAGGAATTGAGAATATCAATCAGCACATTCAAACTCTAATCAAGAAGTGGAAAATGAGGGGTTCTGTTGAAACCAAACCACGGGCAGGTAGACCAACTAAAATTTCAGCCACAACTGTCAGGAAAATTGTTCAGGATGCAAAGAAAAACCCACAAATAACTTTAGGTGAAATACAGGACTCTCTGAAAACATGTGGTGTGGCTGTTTCAAGATACACAATAGGGAGGCACTTGAAGAAAGATGGGCTGCATGGTCGAGTTGTCAGAAGAAAGCCATTCCTAAGCAAATGCCACAAAGTATCCCACTTACAATACGCCAAACATCACAGAGACAAGCCTCAAACCTTCTGGCACAAAGTCATTTGGAGTGATGAGACCAAAATTGAGCTTTTTGGCCACAACCATAAACACTACATTTGGAGAGGAGTCAACTAGGCCTATGATGAAAGGTACACCATTCCTACTGTGAAACACGGAGGTGGATCGCTGATGTTTTGGGGATGTGTGAGCTACAAAGGCACAGGAAATTTGGTCAAAATTGATGGCAAGATGGATGCAGTATGTTATCAAAAAATACTGGAGGAACATTTGCATTCATCAGCCAGGAATCTGCGCATGGGACGTACTTGGACATTCCAACATGATAACGATCCAAAACACAAGGCCAAGTCGACCTGTCATTGGCTACAGCAGAATAAAGTGAAGGTTCTGGATTGGCCATCTCAGTCTCCTGACCTCAATATCATTGAGCCACTCTGGGGAGGTCTCAAACGTGAAGTTCATGCAAGACAGCCCAAGAATTTACAGGAACTGGAGGCTTTTTGCCAAGAGGAATGGGCAGCTTTACCATCTGAGAAGATAAAGAGCCTCATCCACAAATACCACAAAAGACTTCAAGCTGTCATTGATGTTAAAGGGGGAAATACACGGGATTAAGAACTGGGGTATGTAAACTTTTGATCAGGCTCATTTGGGTAGTTTCTGTTGCCATTTAATTTAAAAAGCGTAAACACAGTTAATTGATAATAAATGGCTTCAGCCAAACACTAACCATGAGTGAAAGAAAAGTCTTTGTGTTATCATTCATATTCTCTGAAAAATGGCTAAGAAATCATAAGTTCTGGCAGGGTATGTAAACTTATGAGCACAACTGTATTAGCCTGTTTATATACAGAATACATGGAGAAGGGATAGGAAGGAGGGTGGGGGGGGGGGGTCTTTGAGATCTATTACCTTTTCTTGCCTTTTTCTGCAGCTTCAGTGTATCAGAAGATTTCTTTTTGATCTCATGACGAGCTCGCTTGTATTCTGCAGAGACATGAACAGGGTGAGAAGGAGAGACATAAATGGGGTGAGAAGGGGAGACACAGATGATGTGGATTGTGTCGTGTATGACAGTGTAGATGTGATTGGGGTTCCCTGATAGTGTGGTCCTTGACTATGGGAGCTCCATGCTGAATACAGCAACTTGGTCACTGACCATGGGAGCTCCCTCCTGAATAAAGAAATGTGGTCTCTGACCATGGGAGCCCCATGCCAAATAGAGTAATGTGGTCCCGGACCGAGTGGTAATTGTGAAGTTGGCTCACCTCTGGCGTGCTCCTTGTCCAGTGTGTTTGCGGTTTTCTTCCAGTCCTCGATCCTTTCCTGGAGAGGAGTTATTAGACTCTCCATGAGAGCGCTACAAGAGAGATCAAACAGAGGGAGAGGTGTGGTCAGCTCTTTAATATCTATGATGGGGGTGTGGTCAGTTATATAATACCCAGGTTGGGAGGTTGTGGTCAGGTATAGAATTCCCAGAATGGGGGTGTGGTCGGTTATACAATTCCCTGTATGGGGTAGCCATCAATTATAAAATACTCAGGATGTGGGGTGTGGTCAGTTTTAGAATACTCAGGATGAGGATGTGGTCATAGAATACCCAGGATGGGGGGTTGTGGTCAGGTATAGAATTCCCAGAATGGGGGTGTGGTCAGTTATACAATTCCCTGTATGGGGTAGCCATCAATTATAAAATACTCAGGATGTGGGGTGTGGTCAGTTTTAGAATACTCAGGATGAGGATGTGGTCATAGAATACCCAGGATGGGGGGTTGTGGTCAGGTATAGAATTCCCAGAATGGGGGTGTGGTCAGTTATACAATTCCCTGTATGGGGTAGCCATCAATTATAAAATACTCAGGATGTGGGGTGTGGTCAGTTTTAGAATACTCAGGATGAGGATGTGGTCATAGAATATCCAGGATGGGGGTGCAGTCAGTTATATAAAGTCAAGTAATACCCCAGGGTTAGATGTTGGATGTGGTCAGTTTTATAATAACAGGACATTAGAATTGGTCACAGAGCAGCAATCCAGCCATCTCGGGACACTGTGGCTCTAGAGCTGCCATTGTGATTGGCCAGGTTACGGAGGGCACTCCAGTCAGGTTATAGGGGGGGGGGTCTGTGGTCAGATTATGGGGGGGAGGTGTCTCCGGCCCAGTTATGAAGGGTATCTTTTCAGGTTATGGAGGGGTCTCTAGTCAGGTTATGGAGGGTCTCTGGTACAGGTATGGGGGGCTCTGGTCAGATTATGGGGGGGAGGTGTCTCCGGCCCAGTTATGAAGGGTATCTTTTCAGGTTCTGGAGGGTCTCTGGTACAGGTATGGGGGGCTCTGGTCAGGTTATGGGGGGGGGGTCTTTGGTCAGGTTATGAAGGACATCCAGCCCGCTTATAGGGGGACTCTGTTCAGATTAAGGGGGTCTCTGGCCCAGTTATGAGGGAAGTCTCTGACCCGATTATGGGGGTCTCCTGTCAGGCAGGGCTGATTTGGTTCACAGAATATATTTAAGCTCCTCACTTGGTGAAATGTCTAAGTTTGCTCTCGATGCTTCGATGTCTCATACACATTCGGGTCAGTGCGGATCCGATGTCACGTGTGGCCCCTGTGAAAGAATCAGAAAATTAGTTTGAAGTCTAAATCTCCCGATGAGTTTCATTAATTGTGCAATCATTATGCTAAAGGATTTCTCCTTCTGTGGGCGATTTCCCTCCCCAGTGGGGACCCAGACATCCGGAAATGTCTATAGAAGTTTATCTGGAATATTGCACTTAGCTTCACACCTGTGCGTTGCAGTAACACGTGGTACAACACAATGTAAACTGACGCATGGTACTTTGTATGGCATGGGGTCGTTCATGTAGAGTAACCCCTATGCACAGAGTACAATATCTGGCACCTGCAGTACAGCACAACACATATGCCATGCGATGATGGTGCCTCATTGCAGAGTTCACCTGACTGGGTACTGAACTCCTAATCTGTCCAGCCTGGTTATTCTGTCTGCATCTATCCATCTCTGCATACGATGGACTTCCATATAAGAGACCGCTCTCTGTGTCACCGATTCAAAGGATATATTCCCTTACCGCGAGTATTGGTCGCCATGTCTGCCACTTTCTGAAAGGCATCGAGGAAGGCAACAGCAGCCAGCACTGTGGTCCTGTGGGGGTAGAGAATGTGTCAGTAATAGAACTGCAAGATATAAAGGGGAAGCATGCAGGGTGTCCCAAAAAACACACAGAGGGCCAAAGTATGTGGCGTACCCCAAAATCACACAGAGGGTCGGAGTAGGGGGCGTACTCCAAAATCACACAGAGGGTCGGAGTAGGGGGCGTACTCCAAAATCACACAGAGGGTCGGAGTAGGGGGGCGTACTCCAAAAATCACACAGAGGGTCGGAGTAGGGGGCGTACTCCAAAATCACACAGCGGGTCGGAGTAGGGGGGCGTACTCCAAAATCACACAGAGGGTCGGAGTAGGGGGGCGTACTCCAAAATCACACAGAGGGTCGGAGTAGGTGGCGTACTCCAAAATCACACAGAGGGTCGGAGTAGGTGGCGTACTTCAAAATCACACAGAGGGTCGGAGTAGGTGGCGTACTCCAAAATCACACAAGAGGGTCGGAGTAGGGGGCGTACTCCAAAAAACAAACAGGGTCAAAGTATGAGGCCTATCCCAAAGCACACAGAGGGTCACAGTATGAGACATACCCCAAAAACACACAGAGGGTTGGAGTAGGGGGCATACCCCAGTAACACACAGAGGGCTAGAGTATGGGGCATACTCAAAAAACACACAGAGGGTCGGAGTAGAGGGCATACCCCAGTAACACACAGAGGGCTAGAGTATGGGGCATACTCCAAAAACACACAGAGGGTTGGAGTAGGGGGCATACCCCAGTAACACACAGAGGGCTAGAGTATGGGGCATACTCCAAAAACACACAGATGGTTGGAGTATGGGTTATACTTCAAAAACACACAGAAGGTCAGAGTATGGGGCATACCCCAATAACACACAGAGGGTCAGAGTATGGGGAATACCCCAATAACACACAGAAGGTCAGAGTATGGGGCGTACCCGAATAACACACAGAGGGTCAGAGTATGGGGCATACCCCAATAACACACAGAGGGTCAGAGTATGGGGCATACCCCAATAACACACAGAGGGTCAGAGTATGGGGCATACTCCAATAACACACAGAAGGTCAGAGTATGGGGAATACCCCAATAACACACAGAGGGTCAGAGTATGGGGCGTACCCCAATAACACACAGAGGGTCAGAGTATGGGGCATACCCCAATAACACACAGAGGGTCCGAGTATGGAGCGTACCCCAATAACACACAGAGGGTCAGAGTATGGAGCGTACCCCAATAACACACAGAGGGTCAGAATATGGAGCGTACCCCAATAACACACAGAGGGTCAGAGTATGGGGCATTCTCCAAAAACAAACAAAGGGTTGGAGTATGGGGCATACTCCAAAAACACACAGAGGGTCAGAGAGTATGGGGCGTACCCCTTTAAAGCTTTCCCTCTGGAGTCAATGCAATCCATGTCCCTGGCCTGGCACTTGTATACAGATAACTGGATATGCATACAGTACTGTGCAAAAGGTTTAGGTTTTTGGGTTGTTGCCCTTCTGCAGAAAAAATGTGGGGGATCAATGGTGGCCTCAATGCTGAGAAATACAGGCAGATTCTTATCCATAATACCATACCATTAGGGAGGCGTGTCATTGGCCCCAAATTTATTCTGACCTCAAATATGCAGCCAATGTCATTAAGAACTATCTTCAGTGTAAAGAAGAACAAGGAGACCTGGAAGTAATGGCTTGGCCCCCACAGAGCCCTGATCTCAACACCATTGAGTCTGTCTGGGATTACATAAAAAGACAGAAGGATTTGAGGCAGCCTATATCCAAATGTAGAACTACTCCTATAGGAGCTGCAGGATTACTGTCCAGGTCTTCCCCACAGGCTTTGCCCCACAACCAGGCACACAGGCTCATTCACATGTTTCTTCAATAACCAAGGGGATGTTGTTTTTGTGGTTTTTATTTTTGGAGAACTTGAATAGAGTTGAGGATAGTGGTGGGTTTCTCCAAAATCATGAACTATGTACAACTGAGGTCTTGGGTATTTTTCCGGACATGCTATATTGAAGTCTGGGCTTGAAACACACAGAAGACTTCAGCTTAGTAGTAGTAGTTAGAGCCACAAGAGCAAAGTCCCTTTAAGTAGGAGATTATGTGCCACGGGGCAGGGGGAGGAGGAAACAGGCGGCGGCTTGTTTTTACTATTGCGGGCGCCGCGCGGCCGGCAGCTGCCTGATGTGCTAACAGTTCAATCCATTTAGCTGATGTATGGGGGTGCGTGGGGGGCCCTTTGGGATGCTCAGGCCCCTTGGGATGCTCGGGCCCCTTACAAGTGTATTGCCTGTACCCCATGATGGTGGCCCTGGCCATCTGCATAGCTCCACACCTATCATCCAGCAACTTCTCCAGTTCCCTGGATACAGAGAAAGCTATAGACAAGACTGACAGTGGCTGAACACACTGAGCAGACCTACCTAGCAGATTGCAGCTTCAATGAATACAGTGAGCATCATATGCTTTTACCTACCAAACCAATACAGCCACACTGACAACAGTGTGGCAACTAAATTTACCTATCGAAAAACACAACTAACTCTAATGCCGCGTACACACGATCGGAATTTCCGACAACAAAACCGCAGATTTTTTTCCGACGGATGTTGGCTCAAACTTGTCTTGCATACACACGGTCGCACAAATGTTGCTCGGAAATTCCGAACGTCAAGAACACGGTGACGTACAACACTACGACGAGCCGAGAAAAATTAAGTTCAATGATTCCGAGCATGCGTAGAATTTTGATGCGTCAGAATTAGATACACACGATTGGAATTTCCGAACAAGAACTTTTGTTGTAGGAAATATCTGACCAAAAGCTCACATCGAACATTTGTTGTCGGAAATTCTGATTGTGTGTACGCGGCATTACTTATCCAATTCCTAGCACCTATCTAAGAGGGTGCTACACACAGAAGATCTGTGTTTAGTTCTCCAAGATGTTTGGAACAACCTACCGTATATACTCAAGTATAAGCCGACCCGAGTATAAGCCAAGGTACCTACTTTTACCACAAAAAACTGGGAAAACGTATTGACTTGAGTATAAGCCGAGGGGAGGAAATGTGCCAATTGCCCAACCTTACTGTGCCCATTGCCATCTCACTCTGCCACCTAAGTGTGCACATTGCCACCTCACTGCCCATTGCCACCTCACTGTGCCCCCTTACTGTGCCCATTTCCATCTCACTGTGTCACCTCACTGTGCCCATTGTCACCTCACTGTGCCCCCTTACTGTGTCCATTGCAGCCTCCCTGTGCCCGAGTCAGTGTACCTGAAAATCTTCTTATTCCGCGGCCGCCGTCCATTGTTTAAATCTCGCGCCTTTCTCCCTGTCCCTTCCGTGACAGGTGTTTCCAGCAAACACTGTGTTGAGAGTTGCGCTTATCACGGAGGTCCTCTCATTCTCGGACTCCGTTTCCCAGCAGGCACTGTGTTCAGTGCTCCGCCGATCACGGACGTCGGACAAGAGGACCTCCGTGATAGGCGCAACACTCAACACAGTGTTTGCTGGAAACGCCTATTGCGGAAGAGACAGGGAGAAAGGCGCTAGATTTAAACAATGGACGCGGAATTTCAAGATTTTCAGGTACTGACTCGAGTATAAGCTGAGGGTTATACTTTCAGCCCTAAAAAAAGGGCTGAAAAACTCGGTTTATACTCGAGTATATACGGTACTTGCCGAATTCCTTCAAAAACTGTGTGCAAGTGACCTAGAAGAACTGATGCTGGTTGCAAAGCAAAGGGTGGTCACACCAAATATTGATTCGATTTGAATTTCTTCTGTTCATTTACTTTCTATTTTGTTAACTGACAAGAAATAAACTATTAACACTTCTATTTTTGAAAGCAGTCTCCATTTACAGCATTTTTTAGACCTGCCAAAGACTTTTGTACAGTACTGTATTATATACAGTGGGGCAAAAAAGTATTTAGTCCCCCACCAATTGTGCAAGTTCTCCCACTTAAAAAGATGAGAGAGGCCTGTAATTGTCATCATAGGTATACCTCAACTATGAGAGACAAAATGTGGAAACAAATCCAGACAATCACATTGTCTGATTTGGAAAGAATTTATTTGCAAATTATTGTAGAAAATAAGTATTTGGTCAATATCAAAAGTTCATCTCAATACTTTGTTATATATCCTTTGTTGGCAATGACAGAGGTCAAACGTTTTCTGTAAGTCTTCAGAAGGTTGTCACACACTGTTGCTGGTATGTTGGCCCCATTCCTCCATGCAGAGCTCCTCTAGAGCAGTGATGTTTTGGGGCTGTCGCTGGGCAACACGGACTTTCAACTCCCTCCAAAGGTTTTCTATGGGGTTGAGATCTGGAGACTGGCTAGGCCACTCCAGGACCTTGAAATGCTTCTTACGAAGCCACTCCTTCATTGCCCGGGCGGTGTGTTTGGGATCATTGTCATGCTGAAAGACCCAGCCATGTTTCATCTTCAATGCCCTTGCTGATGGGAGGAGGTTTGCACTCAAAATCTCACGATACATGGCCCCATTCATTCTTTCATGTACACGGATCCCTTTGCAGAGAAACAGCCCCAAAGCATGATGTTGCCACCCCCATGCTTCACAGTAGGTATGGTTTTCTTTGGAGGAGAGAGAATGCTGAGTTGCAACCAAACACGACAATTTGTGTTTCTACCAAACAGTTCTACTTTGGTTTCATCCGACCATATGACATTCTCCCAATCCTCTTCTGGATCATCCAAATGCTCTCTAGCAAACCTCAGACGGGCCCGGACATGTACTGGCTTAAGCAGGGGGACACGTCTGGCACTGCAGGATCTGAGTCCTTGGCGGCGTAGTGTGTTACTGATGGTAGCCTTTGTTACCTTGGTCCCAGCTCTCTGCAGGTCATTCACTGGGTCCCCCCCTGTGGTTCTGTGATTTTTTCTCACCGTTCTTGTGATCATTTTGACCCCACGGGTGAGATCTTGTGTGGAGCCCCAGATCGAGGGAGATTATCAGTGGTCTTGTATGTCTTCCATTTTCTAATTTTTGCTCCCACAGTTGATTTCTTCACACCAAGCTGCTTGCCTATTGCAGATTCAGTCTTCCCAGCCTGGTGCAGGTCTACAATTTTGTTTCTGGTGTCCTTCGACAGCTCTTTGGTCTTCACCATAGTGGAGTTTGGAGTGTGACTGTTTGAGGTTGTGGACAGGTGTCTTTTATACTGATAACAAGTTCAAACAGGTGCCATTAATACAGGTAATGAGTGGAGTACAGAGGAGCCTCTTAAAGAAGAAGATACAGGTCTGTGAGAGCCAGAAATCTTGCTTGTTTGTAGGTGACCAAATACTTATTTTCCACCATAATTTGCAAAAAAAAATCTTTCCAAATCAGATAATGTGATTGTGTGGATTTGTTTCCACATTTTGTCTCTCATAGTTGAGGTATACCTATGATGACAATTACAGGCCTCTCTCATCTTTATAAGTGGCAGAACTTGCACAATTGGTGGCTGACTAAATACTTTTTTGCCCCACTGTATATATATATATATACACTATATTTACAAAAGTATTGGGACGCCTGCCTTTACACACACATGAACTATAATGGCATCCCAGTCTTAGTCCGTAGGGTTCAATATTTATTTGGCCCCCCCTTTGCAGCAATAACAGCTTCAACTCTTCTGGGAAGGCTGTCCACAAGGTTTAGGAGTGTCTATGGGAATGTTTGACCATTCTTCCAAAAGCGCATTTGTGAGGACAGGCACTGATGTTGGACGAGATGGTCTGGCTCGCAGTCTCCACTCTAAGGCCCCTTTCACACTGAGGCGTTTTTACCGCGTTTTCGTTGTAAAAATAGCGCTGTAAAAATGCCTGAAATAATCCTGCCCCAGCATTCTCAATGTGAAATCTCTGAGGGCTTTCACATTGAGGCGTTGTGCTGGCTGTGCGTTGGAAAAAATCCTGCAAACAGCTTTTTGGAGCATCTTTGGAGCGCATAAAATAGCGCTGTAAAAACGCCTATCCCCATTGAAATGAATGAGAACCGCGGGAAAATCGCGGTAAAAAATCACTGTAAAAACGCGGTAAAATCGCAACGCCTCAGTGTGAAAGGGGCCTAATTCATCCCAAAGGTGTTTTATCGAGTTGAGGTCAGGACTCTGTGCAGGCCAGTCAAGTTCCTCCACCTCAAACTCGCTCATCCATGTCTTTATGGACCTTGCTTTGTGAACTGGTGCGCAGTCATGTTGGAACAGGAAGGGGCCGTCCCCAAACTGTTCCCACAAAGTTGGGAGCATGAAATTGTCTAAAATATCTTGGTATGCTGACGCCTTAAGAGTTCCCTTCACTGGAACTAAGGGGCCAACCCCAACCCCTGAAAAACAACCCCACACCGTAATCCCCCCTCCACCAAATGATTTGGACCAGTGCACAAAGCAAGGTCCATAAAAGACATGGATGAGCGAGTTTGGGGTGGAGGAACTTGACTGGCCTGCACAGAGTCCTGAGCTCAACCCGATAGAACACCTTAATTCCCCCTCCACAAAATGGTTTGGACCAGTGGCAGTGCACCAAGCAAGGTCCATAAATGTATACAGACTTCAGCAGTGGCAGCCCAGTATTTCTCCAGTGCCTCTCACCATGCCATCTCTCAGGTGTCCGTATAACAGAGATCACCTAATGATATTCTGATCAGATTTATGCCCCCGGGGGGAGGGGAATACATCCAAAGATTCACTCAGTACAGCATCAGCAATGGGGGGGAAGCTTCTGACTGGTTGCTGTGGACAGAGCAGACTGTCTGGGGTAAAAAAATTTTTTTTTAACAAAATTGTTTTTATTTATGAAGCCACAATACATTACAGCTTAGCCACTTTAGCCCTGAAGGATTTGGCTGCCAAATGACCGGGCCACTTTTTGCGATGTCACTGCATCACTTTAACTGACAATTGCGCGGTCATGCAACGTGGCTCCCAAACAAAATTGACTTTTTTTTTTTTCCCTACAAATAGAGCTTTCTTTTGGTGGTATTTGATCACCTCTGCGGTTTTTATTTTTTGCGTTATAAACAAAAATAGAGCAACAATAATTTTTTATTTTTTGCTATAATAAATATCCCCAAATAATATATAAAAAATAAAAAAAATTTCCTCGGTTTAGGACGATACGTATTCTTCTACATATGTTTGGTAAAAAAAAATCGCAATAAGCGTTTATTGATTGGTTTGTGCAAAAGTTATAGCGTCTACAAAATAGGGGATAGTTTTATGGCATTTTTATTAATAATTATTTTTTACTAGTAATGGCGGCGATCAGCGATTTTTGACGTGACTGCAACATTATGGCGGACACATCGGACACTTTTGACGCTATTTTGGGACCATTCACATTTATACAGCGATCAGTGCTATAAAAATGCACTGATTACTGTATAAATGTGACTGTCACTTGGTGGCTAGGAAGGGGTTAAGTGTTTCTTAGGGAGTGATTTTAACTGTGTGGGGGCGGGGCTTACTGTGACAAGACACTGATCACTGCTCCTGATGACAGGGAGCAGACGATCAGTGTTCTGTCACTAGGCAGAACAGGGAGATGCCTTGTTTACACAGGCATCCCCCCGTTCTGCAGCTCCGGCGTGACACCGGCGGACATCGAGTCTGCGGGTCCCGTAAATATACGTTACTTTGAACAGCCATGCCATTCTGCCGACGTAAATGTGCAGGAGGTGGTCGGCAAGTGGTTAAAGATCCCTTTTAATGAGCCCATAGGGTGGGACAGTATAATCAGATAAGGGACTCACCTGAGCTGGGAATGCAGTTTGGTGGCTTTGGAGCTGAAATCCTCCCAGATGGGGTAGGAGCTCTGGAAGAGACAGAAATACAGAGATACAGGGTTAATATAACACAATAATAAATATCCTCCATCTACAGAGCAAAGAAACATTATTCTTTGTACCATAATGACACATCACACCTCTCGTTCCTCTACTTTGTATCACACCTCCTGTTTTAATTGGTATCATACACACATATTCCACTTCCCGTTCCTCTACTTTATATCCTTTATATCTTATATTCGTAATATACTTCCCGTTCCTCTACTCTATATCCTTTATATCTTATACTCATATACTTCCCGTTCTTCTACTTTATATCCTTTATATCTTATACTCATAATACACTTCCCGTTCCTCTACTTTGTATCCTTTATATCTTATACTCGTAATACACTTCCCGTTCCTCTACTTTATATCCTTTATATCTTATACTCATATACTTCCCGTTCTTCTACTTTATATCCTTTATATCTTATACTCATAATACACTTCCCGTTCTTCTACTTTATATCCTTTATATCTTATACTCATAATACACTTCCCGTTCTTCTACTTTATATCCTTTATATCTTATACTCGTAATACACTTCCCGTTCCTCTACTTTATATCCTTTATATCTTATACTCGTAATATACTTCCCGTTCTTCTACTTTATATCCTTTATATCTTATATTCGTAATATACTTCCCGTTCTTCTACTTTATATCCTTTATATCTTATACTCATAATACACTTCCCGTTCCTCTACTTTGTATCCTTTATATCTTATACTCGTAATACACTTCCCGTTCCTCTACTTTATATCCTTTATATCTTATACTCGTAATATACTTCCCGTTCTTCTACTTTATATCCTTTATATCTTAAGCCTCGTACACACGGTCGGACTTCCATTGGACTTTTCCGTGGATTTTTGTCCGAACAGAGTTGGCCGGGAACACCCATAGCATACACACCACAGGACTTTTCTGCAAACTTTCCCAAAACTTTTTGCAACATCACATGGTTTTTCTGCTCTTTTCCGCCACCCTTTGGTCAACTTCTGCTATTGTTGGTTGATTTTAACATTAGTTGTTTTGTCCATCGGACAAAAGTCCGATGGTTTTCTGTACACACGGTAGGACTTTGCTCCATCGGACTTTTGTTGGGCAAAAGTTTGTCCGTTTGCAGAAACAAAACCAAACGAAAAAAGTTTGTCCGATGGAGCGTACACACGGTCGGATTGTTGGTCCAACTTGCTTAAAACGAAGTTTGTTGGGCAAAAGTCCGACCGTGTGTACGGGGCTTTATACTGATAATATACTTCCCGTTCTTCTACTTTGTATCCTTTATCTTATACTCATAATACACTTCCTGTTCCTCTACTTTATATCCTTTATATCTTATGCCGCGTACACACGACCATTTTTCTCGTCGGGAAAAATTAAATTTTTTCTATTTGACGATAAAAACGACCGTGTGTGGGCTTTTGATCATTTTTCCAGACGAGAAAAACGGCATTAATCACAACGAGAAAAATTAGAACATGCTCTAATTTTTCTCGTCGTGATTCACGGCATTTTTTTCCGCGGCAGTTTTCCCATAGGGAAACACTGCCGGGGAGCCTACACACGGTCGTTTTTCTCGACCAAGAGAAAAAATTTCGGGGAAAACGGCCGTGTGTAGGGAAACAAGCCGTTCCTCGTTTTTCCCGTCGATTTTACACCGTCGAGAAAATCGATCGTGTGTACGCGGCATTATACTCATAATACACTTCCCGTTCTTCTACTTTATTTCCTTTATATCTTATACTCGTGTAGCGGCCTCACCCCTCTCACCCCTTCTTCTTCTCGGCTTGTTGTTTTGTCTAGGGGGATCAGGGAGGAGGGATGCGGTACACTACGGCCTATGTCCTCTAATGTGTAGAGGTGAAAGCCAACACATGTTTACCTTCGGGTCGTGTGCATAACCCAGAGCCAAGTCCGTTCTGCAGATGACCCCCCTTTGTTCCCAGTAACTGGAGTTCCACACCACTGAAAAGGTCCAACTCTTATTTATTCTCTGACAGCAATAAATCGTCTCTTAACAGCAGACAGGTTGTGACCCAAAGAACAGTTCAGTAAAAGTGGGGAGTAGGTCAAGGCACAATCCTCAATTTGAACTAACCATTGTAGTGTCACCAATGGTTATTACACACAGCCGCTGCCACCGACCGTATAGAACAGGAACAGAATTACCTTTGCTAAGTGCAGCCCCTGTCAGAGGGAAGACATCCTTCCAAGAGAGTTACCAGAGGCCCCGCCGTCACCAGTAATGCTGCGCCAGACTGTTCGGAGGGGTTACGCTCCCTGGCCTCCTCGTCCCAGATTCAGGCGCCCAACACCTTAGGGCCCCTCGGACTCTTCCACCCTTGCGGAACCCAGTCGAAGGTACTGGGCCCCGGGCCTCCTACGTAGTACCTCACCCCAGGCTAAAGGTGCCTGGAATGGACTCCATCTCCCGCTCCGGCCAGGCCAAGGGCACCTGGGCCCGGAACTCTGGAACGCCAGAACCCAGGCTAAAAGTGCCTGGGCGCGGCTCTCTCCTCCTCCGACTGACCCCACGATGAAGGCGTCTGTTCCCTTTATCTCCTCGTCTCCGCAGGTCAAGCAGGTTCCCCGCCCCACTGTCACCGCTGCCGAGACAGGACAAAAAGGGCACAGCACTGCAGTGATGGTTCAACCCCAGCCCCAGGCGACAGTGCCACCCAGGGGCCGCAGGAAACTGAACACCACTGAAGTCCTCCATGAATAAAAAAGGGTCCTGAATTCCCTAACAATCAGTGCATCTGGGTTACACTACCACCCAGATGCCTCCCCTAAATTCACATACCCACTACACTCATAATACATACATAATACTACATAATACATAATTCCCGTTCCTCTACTTTATATCCTTTATATCTTATACTCATAATATACTTCCCGTTCCTCTACTTTGTATCCTTTATATCTTATACTCATAATATACTTCCCGTTTCTCTACTTTGTATCCTTTATATCTTATACTCATAATACACTTCCCGTTTCTCTACTTTGTATCCTTTATATCTTATACTCATAATACACTTCCCGTTTCTCTACTTTGTATCCTTTATATCTTATACTCATAATACACTTCCCGTTCTTCTACTTTGTATCCTTTATATCTTATACTCATAATACACTTCCCGTTCTTCTCTTTATATCATACGGTCATATTTCACTTCCCGTTCTTCTACTTTATATACTTTATATCTTATACTCATAATACACTTCCCGTTCTTCTGCTTTGTATCATACGGTCATATTTCACTTCCCGTTCTTATACTTTATATACTTTATATCTTATACTCATAATACACTTCCCGTTCTTATACTTTATATACTTTATATCTTATACTCATAATACACTTCCCGTTCTTCTACTTTGTATCCTTTATATCTTATACTCATAATACACTTCCTGTTCCTCTACTTTATATCCTTTATATCTTTTACTCATATTACACTTCCCGTTCTTCTACTTTGTATCCTTTATATCTTATACTCATAATACACTTCCCGTTCCTCTACTTTATATCCTTTATATCTTATACTCATAATACACTTCCCGTTCTTCTCTTTGTATCCTTTATATCTTATACTCATAATACACTTCCCGTTCTTCTCTTTGTATCCTTTATATCTTATACTCATAATACACTTCCCGTTCTTCTACTTTGTATCCTTTATATCTTATACTCATAATACACTTCCCGTTCTTCTCTTTGTATCCTTTATATCTTATACTCATAATACACTTCCCGTTCTTCTACTTTGTATCCTTTATATCTTATACTCATAATACACTTCCTGTTCCTCTACTTTATATCCTTTATATCTTATACTCATAATACACTTCCCGTTCTTCTCTTTATATCCTTTATATCTTATACTCATAATACACTTCCCGTTCTTCTCTTTGTATCCTTTATATCTTATACTCATAATACACTTCCCGTTCTTCTACTTTGTATCATACTGTCATATTTCACTTCCCGTTCTTATACTTTAACATTTATTTCTTTTTCGTACATCACGGGACACAGAGCGACTTAGTCATTACTATGTGGGATTATATAGATTACCTTCAGGTGCTGGCACTGGCAACTTCCAAACCGGAAGTACCCTCCCCTATATAAGCCCCTCCCATCCGGGAGCACCTCAGTTTTTTGCCAGTGTCTAAGGTGTTGGCCAAAGAGTAACATGTGTTTTTACTGGGCTTGCGTACAGGTTCTTTTATGGGCCTCAGTAAGCTGTTCCGGATCCGACCAAAAAAGCTTCATAGCTAAACGGTCGGTACCTGGGCCTTGCAACAGAAGAGCAAGGTTTTGCCTGTAATGCCTCTCTTAGGAGGGCTGGACCCTGGGATCCAGAGCTCTGGTCATACCCACGACCAAGATGTTTTCTGTGCAGGGTGCTATACAGGTCCAGGGGAGTGGAATCCTTGGGAACCCGGTCCCTGAAGGTTTAATTACAATGCCTGCCGTGATAGGTGAAGTTTGGGCTTCTGTGGACCAAACAGAGTCCTGCGGCGGGGAAGAGGTAAGTGGGGGCCCCCAGGAACTTGGTTCTATTGGGGGACCCCCAAGCCTAATTTGTCTTTCTGTCTGTTACCTAACGGTATTCCCGCTAAATATCTGTGCATGCCTGTAACTACTGGAAAATGTAAAATTTTAATAGTAGTCAAGAAAAAAAAAAAAAAGGAGACCGCGGTACCTGTGTTAAACCACTAGAGGCCGCCGTGGTCCATTTTTTCTTGTCATGTGGATCTTTGTCTTTTCAAGTCAAAAGATCCAGGCAGTTGGTAAGTTCTCTGTGGGAATCCACTTCCTCTGCCCTGTTGCTGCACTCATCCACCGCACAGGCCCTCCGGCAAAAAGGGCCCTGGCTCCTAGTCCCTGCTTATTTTTTCAAAAAAAGCGCCGTAGGCGCACGGGCGCGCGCGAATGTGCGTGCACGCGCCTCCTATGTAGAGATGAGCGAAAAAAAGGGGCGGGCTGGTGGATGACGCTCGATGCGCGCCGCGGCACTTCTGCGCATGTGCAGGCGTCCCAGCATGGATAAAAGACACAGTACAAGTGTCAGCTGGATGCAAACAGAGCTAGCAACAAAACGGTGGCACACAGAGGCGGTTGATGCAGGCATCCCCATAGAAAGGCACTTTAGTGGACACCAGCTGGTATATAGCAGCAACTGTGCTAGACTATTCCCAGTAAAAGTGGTGTATGACGACGGGAATACCTCAGCTCTGTGCTTAAAGGATATGTCGTCCAGACGCTCTGGAAATAAGTCTTCCAAGAAGCGAAAGGGGTCTCCATCGGGCTCTGAGGATTTTGGGCATGCTTGTACTGCACCAATCTCCCCTGAAATTTCAGAGGTTAGTAGCCGTAGGAACCCCGCAGGAGTACCTGGTGCTGCGGCTGTCCCCAGTCCACCTGCTCCTGTATATATAACAGAGGAGGTTTTATCCTCAGCTCTGGGAGGATTGGAAGAGAGATTAACAGCATTGATCGCTGCTTCCCTGTCACAGGGAAAGCGCGTCCGATCTCCGTCTCCTCCTTCAGAGTACCTGTTAGTGGAGGAACAGCCCCACACAGAGATCGACCTGCCTGAAGGGGATCAGGATGAGGTTGATTCGGTTATAGAGGAATCAACAGTGGAAGAACCTTTCTCAGCATCTCAGGCTGAAAGATTATGGGTTCAGTCTCTGACTAACATGGTCCGATCAGCATTTAAAATGCCTCTTGCGGAGCCATCAACCACTACTGTCTCCTCGCTGGGGTCGCTAAAAGCTCCCCAGACTGTCTGTTCCTTCCCAATCCACCCCTTATTGGAAGGGCTTATTTACCAGGATTGGGAGCATCCTGATAAAATATTTACTCCCCCCAAGAGATTTCCGGTGATCTATCCCATGGAGGATAAGTTCATACAAAAATGGAAGGTGCCCACAGTGGACGCAGCCATCTCTTATGTGAATAAATCACTGACATGTCCAGTAGATAATGTTCCAATGTTCAAAGACCCAATAGATAAAAAATTGGAGTCTTTACTAAAATCTGCTTTCTCTACAGCAAGCATGGTGACACAACCTGCAGTAGCAGCTATTGGGGTCTGCGAAGCAGTGAAGGATCAGTTAAAACAAGTCTCAAGGGACTTACCAGATCAGCAGGCTCTTGCCTTAGCTGACCTACCTAGAGCCTTGTGTTTTGCGGTGGACGCCATAAAGGATACAATCCAACAGGCCTCCCGCTTTACGCTGTCTGTAGTACATATGCGTAGGCTTCTATGGCTCAAAAACTGGTCTGCTGAGGCTCCCTGTAAGAAATTGCTGATTAGCTTCCCATTTCATGGAGAACGCTTATTCGGAGAAGATCTGGACAAGTATATCCAGAAAATTTCTGCCGGTAAAAGTACACTCTTGCCGGTTAAGAACAAAGTTAGAAGTCCTTCTTTTAAGAGGCCTACTTCTCCAGTCCCTGGCACATCGGCTGTGAAACAGTTCCGACGGCCTCCGCGGTCAAACTCTGGGGGCAGAAATCAGGGACAATCACAGGGTAACAAGAAACCCTGGGCCAAGAGAGGTACGAAACCTCCCCCCAAGTCATGAAGGGTTGCCCCGACTCAATCGGGTGGGGGGGAAGACTTCAGTTGTTCACAGAGACCTGGCAGGACACCATCAGAGACAGATGGGTGATCTCCGCAGTAAGTCTGGGATACAAGCTGGAGTTAAAAGACACTCCTCCTGCCCATTTTATGAGGTCAAACGTGCCAAGCGATCCCCAGAAGAGAGGATCCCTCCTTCTGGCACTAGAACAACTATTGCTCCAAGGTGTAATCATGAAGGTTCCCTTGGAAGAAAGCGGGTTCGGGTTTTACTCAAACCTCTTCACAGTCCCAAAACCAAATGGGGACGTGAGGCCCATATTAAATCTAAAAGGGCTAAACAAATTCCTACATATCAGGACTTTTCGGATGGAGTCGATCCGATCGGTGGCCACCGCCCTACAAGGGCAGGAATGGTTAGCCTCGATCGACATAAAGGATGCTTATCTGCATATTCCCATCTTTCCGGCCCACCAGAAATTTCTACGCTTTGCAGTAGAAGGGCGCCATTTTCAGTTCAGAGCCTTACCTTTCGGTCTGGCCACAGCACCACGAGTGTTCACAAAAATTCTGGTCCCACTATTGGCCAATCTAAGAACACGGGGGTGTAACGATAATGGCATATTTAGACGACCTGCTACTAATAGACCACTCAGTGGAAAAACTGGAAGTAGCTATTCACGAGACAATCAAGTATCTGGAATATCACGGTTGGATTATCAACCGAGACAAGTCAGCTCTAAGACCAGTCAAAAGTCTGGAATACTTGGGGCTAAGGCTGGATTCAAATCAGAGAAAGATTTTCTTACCTCCAGAGAAGGTGTCGTCTTTGAAAGATTTGACCCACTTAGTGGGTACAAAAAGAAAACCATCCATACGCCTGTGCATGAGGCTGCTGGGAAAAATGGTGGCTTCATTCGAAGCAGTACCCTACGGTCAATTCCATTCAAGGAACTTGCAGAGGGCCATACTGTCAGCCTGGAACAAAAAAGTTCAGGCTTTAGACTTACCAATGTCCCTGTCCCCTTCCGTTCGCAAGAGCCTCCATTGGTGGTTGGTGCCCCAGAATCTGGAAAAAGGGAAACCCTTCAGTCCGGTTTCTTGGAAGGTGGTCACTACAGATGCCAGCCTCATAGGCTGGGGGCAGTACTGGAGCAATGGTCTCTACAGGGCAAGTGGTCAGAAGCAGAGAAGGCCCTGCCCATCAATCTCTTAGAGATACGAGCAGCCCAGTATGCCCTAGTAGCATGGACATCCAAACTCCAAGGGTCCCCTGTCAGAATTCAATCAGACAATGCCACAGCAGTGGCATATATCAATCACCAGGGTGGCACCAGGAGTCGTGCAGCCCAGAGGGAAGCGAATTACATCCTGAAATGGGCAGAAAGATATGTCCCAGCCATATCCGCGGTTTTCATCCCAGGAGTGGAAAATTGGAGAGCGGACTTTCTAAGTCGCCAGCAATTATTCCCGGAGGAATGGTCTCTTCACCCCGAGGTTTTCCAGGCAATATGCCAGCGGTGGGGAACACCGGATATAGATCTGCTAGCATCCAGATTCAACGCAAAGGTGGACAGATTTGTGTCTCGCACAAGGGATCCCCTAGCTTGCGGCTCGGATGCCCTAGTGTTCCCTTGGGATCAGTTCAAGCTGATATATGCATTCCCACCGCCACAATTGTTACCACGATTAATCCGCAGAATCCGGGTAGAAAAGAAACCGGTGATTCTGGTGGCTCCAGCGTGGCCCCGAAGAGCATGGTACGTGGAGATCGTAAAGATGTCAGTGGGGACCGATATACCACCCTTCCTTACCAGCCCTAGGTTTGACGGCCTGGCTATTGAAGCCCACATTCTAAAAAAGAGAGGTCTCTCTAATCCGGTGGTATCTACCATGATCAATGCCAGGAAGCCGGTATCCAGGCAGATCTATTATAGGATCTGGAAGGCGTACATCGCGTGGTGTGAGGCCAAGAAATGGCATCCGCGTAAGTACGTAATAGGTAGGATTCTGCACTTCCTACAGTGGGCTGTGGATAGGAAGCTTGCCTTGAGTACTATCAAGGGTCAGATTTCGGCCTTGTCAATATTTTTTCAATGGCCCTTGGCTTTGCATTCTTTAGTCAAAGCTTTCATACAAGGAGTGATGCGTATTAGCCCTCCGGTTAGTATTCCTATATGTCCATGGGACTTAAACCTGGTTCTGTCGGTTCTACAGAAACAACCATTTGAACCATTGCAGCATATTTCTTTGGTTCTTCTCACCAGGAAATTGATTTTCTTAGTAGCCATTTGTTCGGCTAAAAGAGTATCGGAATTAGCCGCCATGTCCTGTAAGGAGCCATATCTGTAGTAGTGTTACGTCCTCATCCAGCCTTTCTTCCTAAGGTGGTATCGAGGTTTCATTTGAACCAAGATGTGGTTCTTCCTTCTTTTTTTCCCAAACCTACCTCGGTAGAGGAAAAGTTATTGCATTCTTTGGATGTAGTAAGAGCAGTTAAGGCTTATCTAAAAGCCACTGCTCAGATTCGCAGAACGGATACTTTGTTTATTCTGCCGGAAGGCCCCAGAAAGGGTCAGGCAGCATCAAAATCTACTTTAGCCAAGTGGATTCGACAGGTCATAATACAAGCCCATGGCTTGAAAAAGAGACCGCCTCCGTTCAAAGTTAGGGCGCACTCCACGAGAGCAGTTGGAACTTCATGGGCAGTGCATCACCAGGCCTCCCTGGCTCAAATCTGTAAGGCCGCAACATGGTCTTCAGTACACACGTTTACTAGGTTCTACCAGGTGGACGTTAGAAGTCAGGAGGATGTCGCCTTTGGGCGCAGTGTGTTGCAGGCCGCAAAAGATCCTCATGCCTGATGGCGCCCAGCTTATGTATAGTGTATCCCCCCCCTCATTTGGCATTGCTTTGGGACGTCCCATTAGTAATGACTAAGTCGCTCTGTGTCCCGTGATGTACGAAAAAGAAAAAGGGATTTTTATAACAGCTTACCTGTAAAATCCTTTTCTTGGAGTACATCACGGGACACAGAGCTCTCACCCCTCTTTTGGGGACACTTATTGCGTTGCTACAAAACTGAGGTGCTCCCGGATGGGAGGGGCTTATATAGGGGAGGGTACTTCCGGTTTGGAAGTTGCCAGTGCCAGCACCTGAAGGTAATCTATATAACCCATTAGTAATGACTAAGTCGCTCTGTGTCCCGTGATGTACTCCAAGAAAAGGATTTTACAGGTAAGCTGTTATAAAAATCCCTTTTTTGAGTATTTTTATATATCGACGGCTTTCATTAAACTAATCCCTGGTGATCTTGGCATGGAGGTCCTAGTTCAGGTCCTTCCTGTTTAGAGTGACAACACTACACCTCCCAACTTTTTGAGATTATTAGGAGTGACAACGTTAAGGATAGAGTCACACCTAAGACAGATGTGGCTGACAGCAGGGGTAAGGTGTATCCCTGTTCTTCATTTCAGGGACAAATCAGGCCCGATTTTTTGCCTGAATACGGATCTGAAATGGAGCCAAAGGCACACAAGGCCTCTGTGCAATTCGCTCTGCGGCCGCCCCAAGGATATGTGAACCGGATTCATTGAGAGCCGGTCACAATCTCCTGTCATGCGAATTGGAGCCTTAGCGCAAAGTATGTAAGAACACACCTCACCGTGTCCCCAGTAATGCAGATCACAAACATTTCATGTGCAGGAAATGATTAGTTAAAGTGGATGTAAACCCGAAATTTGTATTTTTTTTTTTGCTGTCACAATGTAGAGTATAGGATTTCCTATCATTTGTGCCAGGTCTTGCCACAAAGAGATAATCCAGCTCTGATCAATTCTCTTTTATTGTTCAGTGAGATAAAACGGACAAACAGAGAAAAACCTTTGTCCGATCCGCCCCCTTGCTTTGAGTGACAGGTTATTTACATATCTCGTGCACTAGCTTTAGACAGGCATTATTTTTTAATTCCCACCCCCACTCCTTTTCTGAAGTCATGTGGTTACTTTTCTGGATTTTGACTGGATGTTAGTGATCATAGCAGAAGGAATACACAGGAGAAAATGCATGTTGACAAGGGGAGTGTAGAGGTGGGCGGGGAGTCTGCTGACATCACGACTCCACCCACCGAGCTCCAGACAACAGATCCACCCACAGAATCTGCAGTTTTTCAGTTCTTATAACAGACAGAGGGGAGACATTTGACAGATAACGATACATGCAGGAGGCGTCTATATCCTTATAGTTCAGCACTATGGCAGTAGTTTAGAATGGATGAGAGTGGGTTTGCATCCACTTTAAACCCACAAGTAGTGATGAGCCGAACACCCCCGGGTTCGGTTCGCACCAGAACCCGCGAACGGACCGAAAGTTTGCACGAACATTAGAACCCTATTAAATACAATGGATGCGAACGTTCGGATTCTAAAGTGCTAATTATAACGACTATTATCCATGTTATTGTCCTAAACAGAGTTTGGGAACCCGGGTTCTGCACCAGGGGACATGTATCAATGCAAAAAGAAGTTTTAAAAACAGACGTTTTCCAGGAGCAGTCATTTTAATGATGCATAAAGTGAAAAAAAAAAAGTCAAATATTCCTTTAAATATTGTACATGGGGGGTGTCTAAAGTATGCCTGTGAAGTGCCACGTGTTTCCCGTGTTTAGAACTGTCCCTGCACAAAATGACACTTCTAAAGGAAAAAAAAGCCATTTAAAACTGCTTGCGGCTTTAATGTAATGTCTGGTCCCGGTAATATGGATGAAAATCTTTAAGAAAAATGGCATAGCTACCCCATGACCCCCCCCCCCCCACCCCAGCCCATTACCAGCCCCTTTGGGTCTTGTATGGATATTAAGGGGAACCCCGCACATAAAATAAAAAATGCCCTATATACTCTGAACAGCCGTATACAGGCGGTGCATACAAGACAGGGACTGTAGGTTTGTTCTTATGTTGAATCTGTTTGTAATTTTGAACAGGTACATTGTTTAAGTGTAGCTCCAGCCCAAAAATCTATTTTTAAGCTTTTTGGAAAACATAGGGAAGGGTTATCACCCCTGTAACATTTGTTTTGCTGTCTGTGCCCCTGTTCAGAACATTTCACCTCACTTTGTGTCCCAATGACAACTGATTTTGAAATGTGGTGTTTTTATTGAAACAAGGATTGGTGATAAAGCATCAGTAGAGAGGAGACACCTTTCTCCCATATTTATTCTTACAGGAGAGAATTTTCCTTCCTAGGGGTAGATTTCCTCTCACTTCCTGTTGTCTTCTTCCGTTTGCAAGTAGTAGTCGTTTGTAAGTTGGATGTTTGAAAGTAGGGACCTGCCGTATATACTCTGCAGAAATTGGCCCCTTAGGTGTTGGTGTTGGCACAACACTGTAAGCACTCACAGTTACTCTTGGTGGGTGCTGGAACGCCCTGCTGTCAACTATTATATCAGGAATTGTAATAACATATAATTGTTGAATAGTGGTAGTAAAAATTGGGCCTTTGATGGTGGTGCTGGTGCCACAACACTGTAAGGCCTGACAGTTACTCTTGGTGGGCGCAGCAATGGGCCCTGCTGTGAATTATTAGATCAATAATTATAATTGCATGCCCCTGTTGAACAGGGGCTGAAAAATTGGGCCTTTGGTGGTGGTGGTGTTGACACAACACTGTAATGCCCCATACACACGATCATTTTTAATGTCATTTTTAAAACTGACGTTTTTCTTGTCATTTTTTTTCTTGTTTCCTCTCAAGCCTGTCTTGCGTACACACCATCATTTTAAAAAATGTTCAAGAAAAGCGCAGTGACGTACACCACGTACGACGGCACTATAAAGGGGAAGTTCCGTTCGAATGGCGCCACCCTTCATGTTAGTAAAGTTTGTTGAGAGACGATTCGCTCTTTTCAGTCTAGTGCTTTTCAGTCCGTTACAGCATGACGAATGTGCTATCTCCATTACGAACGCTAGTTTTACCAGAACGAGCGCTCCCGTCTCATACTTGATTCTGAGCATGCGCATTTTTTTTCACGTCGTTAAAAAAAACGACATGAAAAACGACGTGAAAAAAGAGAGCATGTTCGAAATTTTTAATGGCCGTTTTTCACGTCGTTAAAAATGCTCTGGAGCATACACACGATCATTTTTAATGGCCATTTTTTTTAATGGCATTTTTAACGGCATGAAAAATGATCGTGTGTATGGGGCATAAGGCCTGACAGTTACTCTTGGTGGGCGCAGCAATGGGCCCTGCTGTGAATTATTAGATCAATAATTATAATTGCATGCCCCTGTTGAACAGGGGCTGAAAAATTGGGCCTTAGGCACTGGTGGCACAACACTGCAACCCCTCACAGATACTGTACTTGGAGCACAGCAATGAGGCCTGTTGCAAAGTATTGCATCAAAAATTGTAATTACACGCCCCTGTTAAACAGGGGCTGAAAAATTGGGCCTCAGCCACTGGTGGCGGCACCCATAAACCAAAATGATCTTCCAAGCTATCATCATTAATCGGATCATTGAGGAGGAGGAGGAGGATAGCTAGTCAACATAACAGCACAGGAACTCAGCATCAGCATCAGTCTTGAAGGGATGTGACATTTTAAAATCAATTAGTCTGTTATATCAGCATCAGGTGTGTGGTAGCTGGTGGTGATCCAAGACTGGTTCATCTTGATGAAAGTCAGTCGATCAACCGAGTCGGTGGACAGGCGCACCCTGTGATCCGTGACAAATCCTCCAGCAGCACTGAATGTGCGTTCTGAAAGAACGCTGGATGCAGGACAGGCCAGTAGCTCAATTGCATACTGTGCAAGTTCTGGCCAGTGATCCATCCTCAAGACCCAGTAAGCCAGAGGATTTTCGGTGGGGAAGGTGTCCAAGTCTGACCTTGCCCCTAGGTATTCCTGCACCATGTATATCAGACGCTGGCGATGGTTGCTGGAAACGATCATACTTTGGGGCTGCGGACTAAAGAATTGTCTGAACGCATCGGTCAGACGGCCACCTTCCCCACCGCTCCTTCTTTGACTGCCCGAAGCCTCAGCAACTCGTTGTCCAGGACCAGGAGTTTGTAACCTCCCAGTCTCTGGGAACGCGTTGCACAGACCTTTCTGCAAGGCCTCCCGGAGTTGTCTCATCCTCTGCTCCCTCTGCGATGGTAACATAAGGTCCGCAACCTTACCCTTGTACCGTGGATCAAGGAGAGTGGCCAGCCAGTAATGGTCCCTCTCCTTGATCCGAAGAATACAAGGATCCTTCCGCAGACTTTGCAGGATCAGGGAGGCCATGCAGCGTAGGTTAGCTGAGGCATTCAGTCCGGAGTCCTCTGGGTCACTAAGGACGACATGATCCGCAGCCACCTCCTCCCAGCCACGTACAAGTCCACTGGTTTCTTGGGACTGTAAATCATCCCTAAAAGACTGCTGCTGATGATGCTGAGTGCCAGCCTCCACCTCCATGCTGACACAATCCTCCTCCTCCTCCTCCTCCTCCTCCCCCTCCTCTTCCTGTGCGATGGGTGGGACAGAAGGTAAACTGTCAGGGTAAAGGGGGCCTTGAGAGGCAAGGAAGTCCTCCTCTTCCTGCCTCTGTTCTGCCTCAAGTGCCCTGTCCATTATTCCACGCAGCGTGTGCTCCAACAGGTGGACAAGAGGTACAGTGTCACTGATGCATGCACTGTCACTGCTCACCATCCTCGTGGCCTCCTCAAATGGTGCCAGGACAGTGCATGCATCCCTGATCATGCCCCACTGGCGTGGTGAAAAAAAACCGAGCTCCCCTGACCCTGTCCTGGTGCCATAGTCGCACAGGTACTCATTGATGGCCCTCTGCTGCGTGTGCAGCCGCTGCAGCATGGCCAACGTTGAGTTCCACCTGGTGGGCATGTCACATATAAGGCGGTTCTTGGGCAGGTTCAACTCCTTTTGCAGCTCAGCCAGGCGAGCACTGGCATTATAAGATCTGCGGAAATGAACACAGACTTTCCTGGCCTGCCTCAGGACATCCTGTAAGCCCGGGTATCTGCCCAAGAACCGCTGCACCACCAGGTTAAGGACGTGAGCCATACAGGGCACATGGGTCAGTTGTCCCTGTCGGAGGGCGGAGAGGAGGTTGGTGCCATTGTCGCAAACCACCATTCCTGGCTTAAGCTGGCGTGGCGTCAACCACCTCTCGGCCTGCCCCTGCAGAGCAGACAGGACCTCTGCCCCAGTGTGGCTCCTGTCCCCCAAACACACCAGCGCAAGCACGGCATGGCATCTTTTTGCCTGCGTACTTGCGTAGCCCCTTGAACGCCTACGGAGCACCGCTGGTTCCGAGGACAAACCACAGGAAGAGGCCATGGAGGAAGAAGAAGAGGAGGGGGTAGAGGAGAGAGGTGTGTCACAACCAGTAGTAGCATTTTGGAGGCGTGGCGGTGGAACAACCTCCAACACTACTGCACCTTGTCCTGCATCCTTCCAAGCTGCCAAAAGAGTAACCCAATGGGCCGTGAAAGAAAGGTAACGTCCCTGTCCATGCCTGCTGGACCATGAGTCAGCGGTAATATGCACCTTACCGCTGACCGCCCTGTCCAGCGAGGCCAAGACATTGCCTTCCACATGCCTGTAGAGAGCCGGAATCGCCTTCCGTGAGAAAAAGTGGCGTTTGGGAACCTGCCACTGAGGAACCGCACATTGCACAAACTCACGGAAGGGGGCCGAGTCTACCAACTGAAAAGGCAGCAGTTGAAGCGCTAGCAATTTAGCCAAGCTAGCATTCAACAGCTGGGCATGTGGATGGCTGGGAGTGAACTTCTTTCGACGGTCCAGCAGCTGGGGCAGGGAAATTTGCCTGCTAGAATCGGACGTCGGTGTACTGCTAGCAGAGTGCCCGCAAGTACTTGGCTGTGACACACCTAATTCTACACCTTCATTCCTCTCAGAGCAGGTTTCAGAGAGGACTGAAGGTATAGTGGGGTTGGAGATCCCAGTTGATGCGGTGCAAGAAGAGGTCAGCTTTGTTCTTTGGTGTGGGTCTTTAAGGTAGGCTTGCCAACGAGCTGCATGGCAGGTCAACATATGTCTGATCAAGCATGTGGTGCCCAAGCGGCTGATGTTTTGGCCACGCGATATACGCTTGAGACATATGTTGCAAACAGCAGCTGTGCGATCTGATGCACTCGCCTCAAAAAAGGCCCACACCAAAGAACTTTTTGAATGACGGGCAGAGGCAGCGCCCTGCACAGGCGGAGCTCTGCGGTGTGATTCCGTCGGTGTGCTGCCCATACGCTGGCCACCCAAGGGCATCCTGCCTCGTTGGAGATGTGCCTCCTCCTCATCCTCCTCCTCCTCTTCTCTCCTATTAGGCACCCACATGGAGTCAGTGACCTCATCATCCCCTCCCTCCTCATCACTGGAGCCAATCTGGCAGTATGCTGCAGCTGCTGGAGCATGACTGCCAGATTGGTGTCCTTCTTGAGCATCCCCTCTCTCTGCTCTCACGCTACTGCCTTCCTCTATCTGGGTATCATCATCAGATCCTTCGAAACGCTGGGCATCCTCCTGGAGCATGTACCCAACACTGTGCTCAAACACTTCGGGGGACTCCTCAGGAGGAGGACATGGTGGGTCTAGGGAAGGATTGACTAATGAAGATAATGATACCAGAGAAGAGGACGCTTTGGCAGCTGCTTTGCCAGTACCCAGAGCCTGGGTGAGAGAGGATGAGGAGGATGAGGTGGGCTTGGTCATCCACTCTACCAAGTCTTCGGCATGATGTGGCTCAACATGTCCAGCTGCCGAAAAGAAGGACAAGCGTGTCCCATGGCCATGTGCTGATGACAATGCACCGCGTCCACGACCAGCACTGTTTCCCCCAGACACAGAGCCTGCTTGCCCTCTTTTTTTGCCTCCTGACTGTCTGCCTCTCCTTGTTTGCCTTCCAGACATTTTAATGGATGGCCTGCAGGGAGATGGGAAAAACAGCAATAAGGGCTACCTTCAGGTGTATACTGTGCAGGAGGCTTAGCAACAATGACACTGACACTGTCCCCTGCCTATCCTTCTCTGTCCCTAAACACAAGGATTTGCAATATGCTTCAGCAAGATTGGTTTAGCACAGAATAGCACACTGTCAGTTTCACTCACTGTCCTACTCTGTCCCTACAAACAAGATTTAGCACAGAATAGCACACTGATAGTTTCAACGAGTGTCCTTCTCTGTCCCTAAACTCAAGGATTTCAAATATGGTTCAGCAAGATTGGTTTAGAACAGAATAGCACACTGACACTTTCCCTCACTGTCCTACTCTGTCCCTACAAACAAGATTTAGCACAGAATAGCACACTGACACTTTCCCTCACTGTACCTCTCAGTCCCTAAACTCAAGGATTTCAAATATGGTTCAGCAAGATTGGTTTAGAACAGAATAGCACACTGACACTTTCTCTCACTGTACCTCTCTGTCCCTACAAACAAGGTTTAGCACAGAATAACACACTGACACTCTCCCTACCTATCCTTATTTGTCCCTAAACACAAGGAATCCAGGATTAGTAAAGGAAAAAAAATGACACTGTCCCTGCCTATGCTTCTCTTTCCCTGCTCCGGAACACACTACACAAGGCCGCCGCGCTGGCGGCCTTTTATAGTGTGGGGCGTGTACTAAACCCCCTCAGCAATAATTGGCCACAGGCATCCTGCCTGTGGCCAATCATTGCTCTCCTCGCTGCCGGCGCTGTGATTGGCCAAGCATGCGGGGTCACAGTGCATGCTTGGCCAATCACAGCGCCTGGATGACACTGCGATGGCGTAGTGCATTGTGGGCCGTTCGCGTCACTCGAATTTGGCACGAACGGCCCAAATCGTTCGATCTTCGTCGAACGATCGAACAGCCGATGTTCGAGTCGAACGTATGTTCGACTCAAACACGAAGCTCATCCCTACCCACAAGTGCTCTTTTTCACCAATACATTTCAAATAAATGCTTTGTCAATATAAGTAATGTGATAATTAAAGCGTATTTTCACTACATCGGGGCACCACAAGCAAAAAAAAACAAACACTGTTTAATTTATTTTTAATATTCAAAACAAACTCCCCCCATCCATCCATGCTTTATCTTGTAGATAAAGCCTTATCGTGTAGAAATCACTTTGAAAAACTCCCCCTTAGCATTTCTGGCTGTGGCCATCTTGAGTAAGAGCAAATGATTAATGTAGCATTTACTTCCTGGAATCCAGCTGCCTTTAGCTCAGACATGCATGCAGGAAGGTGTGTTTAGCTGAGAAAACTCCTCCTCCTCTCTTGAAGACTCCTGATATGATATACCTTCCCATCTCTTTACTAATGCTATCTGCACAAGGCTTAAAAAATAATCAATGTTGATTGGGAGAGTGAAGTTCCACTTTAAGAAGTTGTATGAAAGGTGCGTAAACAGATTTATGCTTCTTCAGCCGGGAGGGTTAACATCCTTCCTAGGTCTTTCTTGGCGGGCTTTCTTGGGTCTGTGCTGTACAAAAAGGGACATGGGTCTGATCTGTGGTGGTGGGGGGCGGGGGGCGAATGTAGCACCCTCTACTGGAGGTAGGTGCTAGAGTAGGATTTTTGTAAGTAAAACTGTCAGTGCAGGTAAATTTAGGCAGGCCTATGCTTCAGGCTAGGCCTGCTTGTTTGATCTGGAGGCAGGGAGTGTTTAGTGTAGCAGAGGGTGTGACCATCTCTGCTCTAGTTCTGGGGCGCCTCCCCTGCTTCCAGGGAGAATGATCTGGAAGAGGGGCAGGGCACGGCACTGGAGTGGCAGGGAGCTCATGTGAGGAGCCCTGACCGATCCCCAATTGGAATTGGCAGGGGGCAGACCTCCCATATAAGCTCAGGTCCCACTGGGGAGGAGTTGTCGGCCAGGAGACTTGGAGAATGGCGCACTAGGCAGCAGCAGGAGCCCCACCCCCATCTGGGGGGGGGTGGGAGGCCCAGCGGAGGAGCCCGGGAGAGCTGGGAGGGAGCTACATCCTTACACGGTCATGGATGGAGTATCCTGGAACAGAGGGGCTGGAGAAGCTGTCGGAATGTGTGTTCGGTTAAAGTTCTCCATCATGGACTCAGGGCAGGAGAAGGTCGGTGAGTGAACCACAGTGGATTACTGGATGAGGCATGCCAGGGGAGCTGGGTGCAAGGCCAGAGGAGAGACTGTGGGGAAAGTGTCAAATCGATGCGGCCTGAGGGCGCAGGATTTGCAAACCAGACTAGCTGGGAGCAGTAGTCCACCAAGCTACACGTGCTACTAAATTACTAGGCCGCCGGGGAGAGGTACTGCAGACCTCTGGCCTAGTAACAGCATCTATTATAGACTGTTCAGAGCGGCCTCTTTCGCTCATAGAGGAGAATGTGACAGGAAAGATAAGGATCTACAGTAAAGTTTGTGCAGGAGGATAGAAGTCCTGGGAGCAACAGTCTGCAGGAGATACGCAGAGGAGGAGAAATAGTCTGCATGGTGATGCAGGGGAAGTGACTGTAGATATTATCTGTGCATCAGTACTTCAAGGCTCAACTCAATTTCAAGTTCATTAATATGATGGCAAAGCAACATGTTCTATGGGCATCCCATGTTCCCTTTCCCACAACCAAGTTATATCCCTCAATAAACAAAAACAAAACAACGCAAATGACTGTTCATTGTCTCTGAGGTGATAGATGGAGGTCTGGCAGCGGGGTGATATGGTGGATGTTAGTAAGGCTACTTTAACACTGAAGCTCTGGATGCGCTGGCGGTATAGCGGCGCTGTTTTTAGCGCCGCTATACCGTATTTTTTGCCGCGATTTGCGGGCGCTAGCGGGGGGATTTTAACCCCCGCTAGCGGACGAAAATGGGTTAATAACGCCTCTTTGCAGCGTTCTGTGGGCGTTTTGGAGGCGCTACCACATTGATTTCAATGGGCAGGGGCGCTATAGGAGCGGTATTTTTACCGCTCCTATCGCGCCTCAAAGATGCGGCTTGCAGGAGTTTTTTGACCCTCCTGCAAGCGCAACGCTCCATTGTGAAAGCACTCGGGCTTTCACACTGGATATAATTGAGCGGCTTTTTTGGGGCGCATTGCAGGCGCTATTTTTAGCGCAATAGCGCCTGCAAAGCGCCTCAGTGTGAAAGGGGCCTAACTAGTAGCAACCAAGTGCTACACGCATAATATAAGATACAATATCTCAGAAAAGTGAGTACACCCCTCACATTTTTATAAATATTTTATTCTATCTTTTCATGTGACAACACTGAAGAAATGACACTTTGCTACAATGTAAAGTAGTGAGTGTACAGCTTGTATAACAGTGTAAATTTCATGTCCCCTCAAAATAACTCAACACACAGCCATTAATGTCTAAACCGCTGGCAACAAAAGTACACCCGTGTTGGCCACCCTCCCCCCCCCCAAAAAAAAAATATTGAGCACCAGCCGCCACTGTATATATATATATATATATATATATATATATCTATCTTTTTTTTCCCTTCTCAATGTAAAGAATTTTAGGGTGTTTGGAAAAAATCCCCTAAAGGGTTAACCACTGCAGAGCCCAGAGATTTCACCAGGTGGTTAATGAACTGGAATGGCATTGGCCATACAGAGAACAGGACATGATCAAACAGTGATCAGATCAGAACAGAGGTAAGAATCTGCTACAAATTAAATAATATTCTGCAATGTGCATAGATAACCCAGAGAAGATTGTCTTTATCATTTTCCATAAGTGGAGTTACAAGGTGCTTTCATTCTGCCCCAAGCTGTTGTGGCACTCAGGCCTGGTTCACACTGGGGCGACAAACGCTCCGACATTGGGAGCTCATGTCGCATGACGTGTGAAAATCAATGTTTCCCTATGGGAGCCATCTTAACTGGTCCGACACATGTCGGTCCGACTTTGAAAATGCTCCCTGTACTACTTTGGTCCGACTTTAATCCGACTTCAGCCCATTGACTATCATTGAAGTCGGATCAAAGTCGGACCGCAGTCTTGCATGGTCCGACTTTGGCATGCGACTTGTGCTGTACTGCTCTTGAGGGGGAACTCCAGGCCAAATTTTAAATAAAAACCCGGCATGGGTTCCCCCTCCAGGAGCATACCAGGCCCTTGGGTCTGGTCTGGATTTGAACGGGCACCCCTACGCCGAAAAAACGGCGTGGGGGGTCCCCCCAAACCAGACCCTTATCCGAGCAAACAACCTGGCAGGCCGCAGGGGAAGAGGGGGGGACGAGAGAGCGGCCCCCCTCCCTCCTGAACCGTACCAGGCCACATGCCCTCAACATGGGGGGTTTGGTGCTCTGGGGCAGGGGGGCGACCTGCGGCCCCCCCACCCCAGAGCACCCTGCCCCCATGTTGATGAGGACAGGGCCTCTTCCCGACAACCCTGGCCGTTGGTTGTCGGGGTCTGCGGGCTGGGGACTTATCGGAATCCGGGAGCCCCCTTCAATAAGGGGGCCCCCGGATCCCGGCCCCCCCACCCTATGTGAATGAGTATGGGGTACATCGTACTCCTACCCATTCACCTGGTGGAAAAAAATTGCAATAAAAAAACACTACACAGGTTTTTAAAGTAATTTATTACACAGCTCCGGGGGTCTTCTTCCGACTCCGGCGCTCTTCTTCCAACTTCCGGGGGTCTTTTCCGACTTCGGGGGTCTCCGGTGTCGTCTCCGCGCTCTCCGGTTCTTTCTTCCGCCGGGCCTCCGCTAACTTCTTTTTAGCTCTCTTGCTAACGGAGGCCCGGTCTTCCCGTTGTCTCGTCCGGCTCTCCGTTGTCCTTCTGCCGGCCCCTCCACTAATTTCTTGGTAGCTCTTTCGCTAGTGGAGGAGCCGGTCTTCCCGTCGTCGCCGCCGGCTTCTTCTTCCCTCTTCTCCTTCTCGATGTTGACGCGTCGCTTCTTCCCGCTGTAATACTGCCTCTCCGCTCCGCTTCGCATTAATATAGGCTTCTCATGACGTCACAGTCACATGTTCCCATTACGTCACAGTCACATGCTCCGGGGCCATGTGCCCCGGAACATGTGACTGTGACGTCATGAGAAGCCTATATTAATGCGGAGCGGAGAGCCAGTATTACAGCGGGAGGAAGCGACGCGTCAACATCGAGAAGGAGAAGAGGGAAGAAGAAGCCGACGGCGACGACGGGAAGACCGGCCCCATCACTAGCGAAAGAGCTACCAAGAAGTTAGTGGAGGGGCCGGCAGAAGGACAACGGAGAGCCGGACGAGACAACGGGAAGACCGGGCCTCCGTTAGCAAAAGAGCTAAAAAGAAGTTAGCGGAGGCCCGGCGGAAGAAAGAACCGGAGAGCGCGGAGACGACACCGGAGACCCCCGAAGTCGGAAAAGACCCCCGGAAGTCGGAAGAAGAGCGCCGGAGTCGGAAGAAGACCCCCGGAGCTGTATAATAAATTACTTTAAAAACCTGTGTAGTGTTTTTTTATTGCAATTTTTTTCCACCAGGTGAATGGGTAGGGGTACGATGTACCCCATACTCATTCACATAGGGTGGGGGGGCCGGGATCCGGGGGCTCCCTTATTGAAGGGGGCTCCCGGATTCCGATAAGCCCCCCGCCCGCAGACCCCAACAACCAACGGCCAGGGTTGTCGGGAAGAGGCCCTGTCCTCATCAACATGGGGACAGGGTGCTCTGGGGTGGGGGGGCCGCAGGTCGCCCCCCTGCCCCAGAGCACCAAACCCCCCATGTTGAGGGCATGTGGCCTGGTACGGTTCAGGAGGGAGGGGGGGCCGCTCTCTCGTCCCCCCCTCTTCCCCTGCGGCCGGCCAGGTTGTGTGCTCGGATAAGGGTCTGGTTTGGATTTTGGGGGGACCCCCACGCCGTTTTTTCGGCGTAGGGGCGCCCGTTCAAATCCAGACCAGACCCAAGGGCCTGGTATGCCTCTGGAGGGGAACCCACGCCGGTTTTTTTTAATTTAAAATTTGGCCTGGAGTTCCCCCTCAAGATTCATTCCAAACACACTGCCTGATATTGGCGGGGATCCAAGTCGGATCCCCGTTCATTGAAAGTCGGACATATGTCGGCTTCATGTCGCAGGGCAAAGTCGGATCCAAAGTAGGACGGATGTCGTGTCGCACTAGTGTGAACCCAACCTCAAAGACCCCTTTCACACATGTGGACAGTTCATTTCATCAGTTCAGTCACGTTTTTTCAAAGAAAAAACAGATGAAGTTTACATCAGTTTTTCGTCCGTTTTTTTTTTACATCTACCAGCTAGAGTCCTTACCCACTTGAGTCCTGGGGCCATTTGTTCATGCAAAAACGGACCGTTTGGGCCCTTTCACACGGACGTATCCGTGTGCGGGCTCCGCTTTTCTCAGCGGGGATCGCTCCGTTGATCCCCGCTGAGCAGGCAGATGACAGGTCTGTATCCGCACATTGTGCAGGGACCGACCTGTCAGAGCGCCGGTCTCACCTATGGGGGATCGGGTCCGTTTTTATCCGATCCGCCAGACGGATGGGAAAATAGGGTTTTCCTCCGTCACACTTTGGCGGATCGGAGCGGGTCGGATGTCAGCGGGCATGTCATCGCTGACATCCGTGGCTCCATAGAGGTGCACGGAGCGTCCTTTCAGGTCCGCCTAAAAAACTGACAGGCGGACCTGAACGATCCGCCCGTGTGAAAGGGGCCTTTGTCTGTTTACATCCATTTTATTTATTTTTTCATCTGATCCGTTTTTTAACAAGAAATTACATCAGTTTTTCCATAGAGATGCAATGATGTCCATCTTAAGCCCCGTACACACGGTCGGACTTTTGCCCAACAAACTTCGTTTTGAGCAAGTTGGACCAACAATCCGACCGTGTGTACGCTCCATCGGACAAACTTTTTTCGTTTGGTTTTGGATTTCATCGGACAAAAGTTGGGTCTGCAAATGGACAAACTTTTGCCCAACAAAAGTTCGATGGAGCAAAGTCCGTTTTTTTTTACATCTACCAGCTAGAGTCCTTACCCACTTGAGTCCTGGGGCCATTTGTTCATGCAAAAACGGACCGTTTGGGCCCTTTCACACGGACGTATCCGTGTGCGGGCTCCGCTTTTCTCAGCGGGGATCGCTCCGTTGATCCCCGCTGAGCAGGCAGATGACAGGTCTGTATCCGCACATTGTGCAGGGACCGACCTGTCAGAGCGCCGCTCTCACCTATGGGGGATCGGGTCCGTTTTTATCCGATCCGCCAGACGGATGGGAAAATAGGGTTTTCCTCCGTCACACTTTGGCGGATCGGAGCGGGTCGGATGTCAGCGGGCATGTCATCGCTGACATCCGTGGCTCCATAGAGGTGCACGGAGCGTCCTTTCAGGTCCGCCTAAAAAACTGACAGGCGGACCTGAACGATCCGCCCATGTGAAAGGGGCCTTTGTCTGTTTACATCCATTTTATTTATTTTTTCATCTGATCCGTTTTTTAACAAGAAATTACATCAGTTTTTCCATAGAGATGCAATGATGTCCATCTTAAGCCCCGTACACACGGTCGGACTTTTGCCCAACAAACTTCGTTTTGAGCAAGTTGGACCAACAATCCGACCGTGTGTACGCTCCATCGGACAAACTTTTTTCGTTTGGTTTTGGATTTCATCGGACAAAAGTTGGGTCTGCAAATGGACAAACTTTTGCCCAACAAAAGTTCGATGGAGCAAAGTCCGACCGTGTGTACAGATAACCATCGGACTTTAGTCCGATGGACAAATCAACCAACAATAGCAGAAGTTGACCAAAGGGTGGCAGTAAAGATCAGAAAAGAGCAGAAAAAACACGTGATGTTGTAGGGCCTTTCATCCGTCAACGGATGGATGAAAAATGGAAAAACGGTCCGCATGTGTGAAAGGAGTCAAAGTGTTCAATCTACCATAAGGGGATCAATTAGATCCAAAGGTATCAGCTGGGAAAATCAGATGCCAAGGATGCCCACTCAGAGGCAATAAAAGACATGAAAATCGGGGACCCAGAAAGCTGTTTAGCCATGGTGTCACCTGAAGGAACAGAGCTGCATTTAGCAAGACAACAATCCCAAACACCGGCCACAACAACTCCACAAAAAGCCCTAAGCCCTGGTTCACACTGGTGCGATTTGACATGTCAAATCGACGATATTTGCCGCAAATTGCCGGCAATGGCACCGTCCTAATCGGTGCGACGCCGCATCTGTGGCGCTGCACCGATTTAAAAAAGTAGTTTCTGTACTACTTTTTGCAATTTCGGCCGCGATTTACATTGACATCTGTGTCAGATGTCTTTGTAATCGCGGCTGAAATCTGGACTGCCAGCGAGAGTGAAATCGTGCGAGTTCAGCTGAACTCACACGGCTTCACTCCCGCAGCCCAGTGTGAACCTGGGCTAATTAAGAGTCCATAAAGTGGTGTCTGCAACTGGGGAATGACAGGTGATAGGCCACAAGTATAGTGCAGCTAAGTTAGGAGAGGGGCTTGCACACATTGTTCAGTTTTACAGGGTGAGGACAAACTAGGAACACGTGGACTGGATCAGCCTCAGGATTTCTGGCAGAGGGTCCTATGGGGTAGAAGCGAAGACAGCGTGGTATTCATATCCTGCCATGGAGTTAGTTAAGAAGACCATTGTGCCCTTCAGCTAGGCCTGATGCACATCATTGCACCCGGTGAAGGAAGGATAATCCCATCTGGTAGCTCAGTGGAGCTCCATGGGTTGGGGGATGTCAGATAAGAGTAGAGCTCCATGGGTCAGGAGTGTCAGATGACAATGGAGCTCCATGAGTTGTGGATTTCGGGTAAGAATGGAGCTCCATGGGTCAGAGATGTCAGATGGGAGTGGAGCTCCATGGATTGAGGGTGTCAGATGAGAGTGGAGCTCCATAGGTCGGGGTGTCAGAATAGATGGAGCTCCATAGGTCAGGGTGTCAGAATAGATGGAGCTCCATAGGTCGGGGGTGTCAGAATAGATGGAGCTCCATGGGTCAGGAGTGTCAGATGAGAATGGAGCTCCATGGGTCAGGAGTGTCAGATGAGAATGAAACTCCATGGGTCGGGATGTTGAATAAGAATGGAGCTCCATGGGTCGGGGATGTTGAATAAGAATGGAGCTCCATGGGTCGGAGATGTCAGATGAGAGTGGAGCTCCATGGATTGAGGATGTCAGATGAGAGCTCCAGTCTCATCTGACACCCCTGTCCCATGGAGCTCCATCTATTCTGACACCCCTGTCCCATGGAACTCCATCTATTCTGACACCCCCGACCCATGGAGCTCCACTCTCATCTGACATCCTCAATCCATGGAGCTCCACTCTCATCTGACATCCTCAATCCATGGAGCTCCACTCTCATCTGACATCCTCAATCCATGGAGCTCCATGGATTGAGGATGTCAGATGAGAGTGGAGCTCCATGGATTGAGGATGTCAGATGAGAGTGGAGCTCCATGGGTCGGGGGTGTCAGAATAGATGGAGTTCCATGGGACAGGGGTGTCAGAATAGATGGAGCTCCATGGGACAGGGGTGTCAGATGAGACTGGAGCTCTATGGGTCGGGGGTTTTAGATGAGAGTGGAGCTCTAGAGGTGTCAAGTGAGAATGGAGCTACATGGGTTGGGAGTGTCAGATGAGAGTGGAGCTTCATGGATCAATGGTGTCAAATGAGAGTAGAGCTCACATGACAGTGGAGCTTCATGGTCGGGGATTTCAGATGAGAGTGGAGCTCCATAGGTTTGAAGTGTCAGATGAGAGTGGAGCTCCATTGTTTCAGGAGTGTCAGATGAGAGTGGGGGTCCATTGTTTCGGGAGTGTCAGATGAGAGTGGGGGTCCATTGTTTCGGGAGTGTCAGATGAGAGTGGTGCTCCATTGTTTTGGGAGTGTCAGATGAGAGTGGAGCTCCATTGTTTCGGGAGTGTCAGATGAGAGTGGGGGTCCATTGTTTCGGGAGTGTCAGATGAGAGTGGTGCTCCATTGTTTCGGGAGTGTCAGATGAGAGTGGTGCTCCATTGTTTCGGGAGTGTCAGATGAGAGTGGTGCTCCATTGTTTCGGGAGTGTCAGATAAGAGTGGGGGTCCATTGTTTCGGGAGTGTCAGATGAGAGTGGGGGTCCATTGTTTCGGGAGTGTCAGATGAGAGTGGAGCTCCATTGTTTCGGGAGTGTCAGATGAGAGTGGAGCTCCATTGTTTCGGGAGTGTCAGATGAGAGTGGAGCTCCATTGTTTCGGGAGTGTCAGATGAGAGTGGAGCTCCATTGTTTCGGGAGTGTCAGATGAGAGTGGAGCTCCATTGTTTCGGGAGTGTCAGATGAGAGTGGGGGTCCATTGTTTCGGGAGTGTCAGATGAGAGTGGAGCTCCATTGTTTCGGGAGTGTCAGATGAGAGTGGAGCTCCATTGTTTCGGGAGTGTCAGATGAGAGTGGAGCTCCATTGTTTCGGGAGTGTCAGATGAGAGTGGAGCTCCATTGTTTCGGGAGTGTCAGATGAGAGTGGAGCTCCATTGTTTCGGGAGTGTCAGATGAGAGTGGAGCTCCATTGTTTCGGGAGTGTCAGATGAGAGTGGAGCTCCATTGTTTCGGGAGTGTCAGATGAGAGTGGGGGTCCATTGTTTCGGGAGTGTCAGATGAGAGTGGGGGTCCATTGTTTCGGGAGTGTCAGATGAGAGTGGGGGTCCATTGTTTCGGGAGTGTCAGATGAGAGTGGTGGTCCATGGGTCTGGGTTTTCAGATGATACTGGAGCTCCTTGGATCAGGGGTGTCAAATGAGTGTAGCTCCATGGGTCGGGGGTGGCAAATGAGAGCGGACCTCCATGGGTTGGGACAGGGTAGCCTCTACAGAATAAAAAACAAATCTCTGTAATTTTATAGGAGTCATGTGACCCCATAAAACTCAGACCCTTCACCCCCCCCCTATTTTTGTGGCCCTGGCCTCATAAGATTCCTGGAATGTCACCATGTGAGATGTCATTGTATGTGGAGGGATCGTAGATCTCTGCTTTGACGATTGGACATCACTTTGTGTACAATGCTATATTTTATGATACTTTTCTTGTCAACAATAACGCATACATTGTTCATTCATCAGAAACTAGGTGTATTATGGGTGAAGATGCTCATTTGTGCAGCGCTCATCATGCATAGGACGCAGTACGCAGTTTTTTTGTCTGTGATCCGTGGAAACCAGAGAAAATAAATAAGCAGTGGTGCCAAAACTCAAACACTGTTGCTAAAAAAAAAATGTAAAGACTTCAGACCAGAAATTTGTTAGTTATTGTTATCTGCAGCCCAGGAATTTCCCTGTTTGCACATTCATATTTGTTTCCAGTCTCCCCCTCTCGTCTTTAAATGAATCTGTTCTTTCCCTATAATAGATTCCACCATTCCCTGTATCTGTCTGACCGACCATCCCAATTTTCCGGTCCAGTGTGTCAATTACTTATTGATTGGATTTGTGGGGTCAGATTTCAGATGATTGTGAGTGGAAAGAAGAAGGAGATTATCATTTGTGTGTATGGGTGGGGTGAAGGTCAGCAGGTTAGGTGTTACTAAAAGGAATTTTTCCCCTGAGATCCCATTGTCATCTATCATGTGCAAAGCAGAATGTCCCGATCTGCACCAGTGTGGCCTCAATACACACAGCCTCCCATCTTCTCTACTCTGCCATCTTGTCTTAATGCGCACCAGTAACTAGCTAAAGGGGAAATTTACTAATGACCAGTTTAATTCCCCTGCTTGTCAGAGAGGATAAACGCTAATCTGTGAGCATTAAAAGACTGTCTGTGCGATGGTGGCTTCTCCATCAGAGGTTCTGCTCATCGCTGGTTTAAAAATGTTCTTCCTTGTGGTAACACCCATAACCTGCGACAATTTAGCACACCGAAATGCACTACTGCACAGCGTGTAAGAAAAGAGAAAGGTCATGCTTTAACCACTTAAGCCCCGGACCATTTGGCTGGCCAAAGACCAGAGCACTTTTTGCGATTCGGCTCTGAGTCGCTTTAACTGACAATTGCGCGGTCGTGCGACGTGGCTCCCAAACAAAATTGACGTCCTTTTTTTTAACCAGAAATAGAACTTTCTTTTGGTGGTATTTGATCACCTCTACGGTTTTTATGTTTTGCGCTATAAACAAAAATAGAGAGACACTTTTGAAAAAAATACAATATTTTTTACTTTTTGCTATAATAAATATCCCCAAAAAACTAATTTATTCCGCAGTTTAGGCCGACACGTATTCTTCTACATATTTTTGGTATAAAAAAATCGCAATAAGCATTTATTGATTGGTTTGCGCAAAAGTTATAGCGTCTACAAAATAGGGGATAGTTTTATGGCATTTTTATTATTATTATTTTTTTACTAGTAATGGCAGCGATCAGCAATTTTTATTGTGACTGCGACATCATGGCGGACACATCGGACTCTTTTGGGACCATTGTCATTTTTACAGCGATCAGTGCTATAAAAATGCACTGATTACTGTAAAAATGACACTGGAAGTGAAGGGGTTAACCACTAGGGGGCTAGGAAGGGGTTAAGTGTGTCCTAGGGAGTGATTCTAACTGTTGGGGGGCGTGGCTATGAGTGACACGTCACTGATCGCTGTTCCTGATGAGAGGGAGCAGACGATCAGTGACATGTCACTAGGAAGAACGGGGAGATGTTGTGTTTACACTGACATCTCCTCGTTCTTCAGCTCCGTGACATGATCACAGGACACCGGCGGACATCAAGTTTGCGGGTCCCGCGGGCACGGTCACGGAGCTGGCGACAGGGTCACGGGCGCGCGCGTGACCACATGGTGGCAAATTAAAGGGGACGTACCTGTACGCCCATCTGCCTGTCTGTGCCATTCTGTCGACGTATAAGTGCGTGCAGCGGTCCTTAAGTGGTTAAGCATGTGCTACCCCCCATAGGAACTGCTGGATAAAAGGGGTCCTCCCTTTTTTTTTTTTTTTTTGCCTCAACCTTCTCAAGAACCTCAGGCCCTCTGACCCACCGGGTTGAGTGTACAAACATACAATATCCCAGGAAATCACTTAATACCCAATAGTAGTGCTATATGAAAGACAAGAGTCACCCAACCAAGTAGTAAAGGCAATTGTCATCCAATATCGTTGGTATCTATGCAAGCAAAAAATGGGTTAACTATGATAATAACACAATTTAACCACTTCAGCTCCGGAAAGGTTTATCCCCCCTTCACGACCAGGTAATTTTTTGCGACGCGGCACTGCGTTATTTTAACTGACAATCGCGCGGTTGTGCGACGCTGTACCCAAATAAAATGTATGTCCTTTTTTTTTTCCCACAAATAGAGCTTTTTTTTGGTGGTATTTGATCACCTCTGTGTTTTTTTTTTTTTTGTTTTTTTTGCGCTATAAAAAAAGTAAATTTTGAAAAAAAAAACAATATTTTTTACTTTCTGCTATAAAACATAGCCAATAAAAAAATGCAAAAAATCGAATTTCTTCAATTTAGCCCAATATATATTCTGATTCATATTTTTGGTAAAAAAAAATCCCAATAAGCGTATATTGATTGGTCTGCACAAAAGTTATAGCGTCTGCAAACTATGGGATATATTTATGGATTTTTTTTTTCTTACTAGTAATGGTGGTTATCAGCGACTTATAGCAGGACTGCGACACTAACTGACATTTTTTGGGGACCAGTGACACTAAGTTCAAACCTATGCATTTTTTAGTGCATTTTCAGTTTTGCAGAAACACACTACATTCCATTTAACATGGTTTTCTATTGTTCATGTTCACATCTGTGCATTTTATGGAAAGGGCCAGGGACTCTTTTTTTTCTGTTTTTTAGTTACATAGACTTCAATGAATTAAAAATCTTTATTGAAAAACGCTAAATACACCTACAATATGCTAATGCCTAATACAGTGATCAGTGCTAAAAATATGCACTGTCACTGTACTAATGACCCTGGCAGGGAAGGGGTTAACATCAGGGGTGATCAAAGGGTTAAATGTGTTCCCTAGGGAGTGCTTGCTAACTGTGTGGGGGAGGTACTTTAGCCGTGGGAAGGCAGAGATCCGTGTTTCTGCTTAGCAGAAACACAGGATCTCTACCTTCCCTACCAACAGAACGGCAATCTTCCTTGTTTACATAGGCAGACCGTCGTTCTGCCTCTTTTGGGAACAATCAACGGGTCCAATCATAGCAGGAGTGGGTCACCGGTGGCGCGTGTCAGTGCCCTAGACCCGGAAGTGCAAAATCACGTACCTGTACGTGATTTTGCACAGGGAAGCCCGCCTTGCCGCTGTATATCTAAGGTATACCGTCGGCAAGTAGTTAAAGTGATTAATAGTAAGGACTAAGCATAAGATGACATTTGGCGTCCAGATCAGCATAAACAGTAGCAAGGCCACCTCAAGTGCAGCAATGAGCAGGAGAAAAGTTTAATCTACAGAGTGTTGGAACTATACTACCAGAGCGCATCTATGCTAGAATTCTAGTCCTAGACCGACTGAGTATGCACTGTGGAGGGAGCAGGGGAACAAAAGGTGCCTTCAGAATGATTACTACGGGAGGGACAGTCCTTTGAGATGTTCTTCAGCTGGCTATCGTTGGGGCACTTTAAGAGTGTCTTTGCACTTAAAGCGGAGGTCCACACAAAAAGTGAACCTCCGCTTTTTGGAACCCTCCCCCCTCCGGTGTCACATTTGGCACCACAGGTATTTGCACCCACTTTCGGGATAGACTCCCGTGGGAGTCACGCCCCTTCGCGTTACCCCCCCCCCCCCCCGCTGTCTTCTGGGAAACACACTGCTCCCAGGAGACAGCGGAAACCAGTGAGAAGACGCCGTGCGACTCGGGAAAGTGCAGTAGGGAACCGGGCAGTGCAGCTGCAACGCTTCACTTCCTAAATCCCTCACTGAGGATGGCGGCGGGGGCAGCCGAGAGATGAGCGATTTGCTCGGCTTCAGCTGCCGACATCGCTGGACTCCAGGACAGGTAAGTGTCCATTTATTAAAAGTCAGCAGCTGCAGTATTTTTTTTTTCGTGGGACCTCCGCTTTAACATCAGTCCCAGATAACCTGAATGCAGTATAGGTACAGTATAGTCCCAGCACAGGTGCAAGGTAGATGTGGTTTAGATGTGGTAAAGGTTTGGTATAATGCAAACAAATTTCTGGTATAATGTGGTATAGGGTTGGTATAGGTGCAGTCTAGCTTTGGAATAAGTGTGGTATAGAGTGAAGTATGGGTGCGGTATGGATGGGGTACACTTGGTGTCCTGCTCTCAGTGGCTCAGTCCCTGCCAGCAGTATCAGCAAGGGATGAATAGCCCTCTCACCAGTCCTGGGGATACTGCAGTGACCTCTCGCTGTAGAAGGGGGCCCCCTCTGTCTCTCCCCAAAAGTCATCGGGTAATCAGCAGTGGGAAGCAGAGGGTGAGTGGACGCTCCAGTCTCCCCACTGCAGGTGCTGCGTTTAGGGTTGCCACCTTTTCTTCAAGCCAAACCCGAACACTTTAGCAGCCTAGGACTCCTTTGGGTGCCCCAAGGAGAGCGGCAATGCGGCCTGCATAGCTCGCCATGGCGAACAGTGGGTGTGGCCAAATTGCTCTTGCTGACATCATCACCCTGCCCCTCAGTGATGCCGAAACTGCCCCCAGACAGCTGCCCGCAGGTCTTGGATGGCAACAGATTTGTGTGTGACTATCTTGGTTACTTGGGGAGCCACAGCCCGGTCTGAACAATGTGTCCGGGTTTCAGTCCACCTGAAACCTGGACACATGATTCAAAACCCGGACTGTCCGGGTGAATCAGGAACAGGTGGCAACCCTAGCTGCGTTGCCCCTGGCTGTCCTCACTCCCAGTCTCAGACTCGAATCTCTGCTGGTATGGTCTCCAGCTCTCAGGCAAATATACAAACAGAGGTGCTCCCTCTCTACTGTAATTCCCTTGGTGCCAAGAGGACAAACTTTCCTAGACAGTTTAATATGAATTCTCTCTACACTCCTCCTACTGCACAGGGCATGTTGGGATCTGTAGTGTAACCTTTATAGTGTAGCCATTGTATGGCTGCTGTCTCAAACTACAACTCCCAGCATTCTCAGCGCTCTGCATACAAGGCTATGGGCTTGTTTGGCATTAGCTCTCCTCCTGCTGGTCGGAGGAGAATGATGCAGCCTAAGATCAGTATCTCAGCAGAGGAAGAGGAGAAAAGGCAGGTAATGGGGGAGATTTACTAAAACTGGGGCACTCAGAATATGGTGCAGCTCTGCATTGTAGCCAATCAGCTTCTAACTTCAGCTTGTTCAGTTAAGCTTGGACAATAAAACCTGGAAGCTGATTGGTTTCTATGCAGAGCTGCACCAGATTTTGCACGCTCCAGTTTCAGTAACTCCCCCCCAATGTCTCCTTTTCAATATTGCTGTAGTCCAACCCCTGGCTACACGTTAGGGTCTATTGGTCCCCCATTTATTTTGAATAGGCTGCCTTAATGCAATGGACGTTGACCTGCAACATTAGACATGCGTTAGCGCACTACAAAGAAGTAGATGAGTCCTTTAATGATGAATTAACATGTATTCCCCCCATGTGATCCACGTGTGTCATCAGGCGGAGAATGTTCTATGCTTATGTAGACTAAGTGCATAGATTGGCGTTCATCTTTCACTCCGGTCCCTCTGCGTAGCGAGCTGACCCAAATACTGCCACAGCCCCCATTGATTTCCATTACCCCCTGAGGGTGGAGCGCCCCACCCCCGACCCACCCCCTGAGTGTCCGCAGATCAGATTTATTATATTGTCAGTGACAGGATTGTGGAGTTTCTCCCAGTAATTTTGACAATAAGCCGGTGAGATCCAGTGCCAGTTTTTTTAGTTTTTGAAAGTTGTATCGGTTTAATTTCCTGCAAACAGATTTGTAATTTTGTCCATCCAGTCCTGAGATTTACACAGGCCTGCCACATAGAACAGCCAGACTTTTACCCTGACCTTTCTCTGCTGCAGTTAAGTGCTACATACAGCCTAGTCACCTCCCTGCTCCCCTCAGCCTCTGACTGGACAATGAACGATATCATCCCTTTGCTCACTCTGCTCTCTACTCCTGTCAGAAAGCTCCATGATGACTCATATGCACTACAACACATCTAATTGGTTCCTAGCTAACCTCTTTCCTATCTGATTGGCTCCTAGCACCCAATCCCCCCCCATCTCTGATTGGCTCCTAGCCATAGGTGTGCACAGCCTATTGCATTAGGGTGTGTATCCTAAAGCTCAAAATATTTGTGTGTGTGTGTGGCCCACCCTTTGCAGCTATAACAGCTTAAACTCTTCTGGGAAGGCCGTCCACAAGGTTTAGGAGTGTCTACTATGGGAATGTTTGACCATTCTTCCAGAAGCGCATTTGTGAGGTGAGGCACTGAGGTTGGACAAGAAGGCTCGGCTCGCAGTCTCTGCTCTAATTCATCCCAAAGGTGTTCTATCAAGACTCTGTGCAGGCCAGTCAAGTTCCTCCACCCCAAACTCGCTTAACCATGTCTCTATGGACCTTGCTTTGTGCACTGGTGTGCAGTCATGTTGGAACAGGAAGGGGTCGTCCCTAAACTGTTCCCACAAAGTTGGGAGCATAAAATCGTCCAAAATCTCTTGGTATGCTGATGCCTTAAGAGTTCTCTTCACTGGAACTAAGGGGCCAAGTCCAACCCCTGAAAAACAACCCCACACCGTAATCCCCCTTCCACCAAATGATTCGGACCAGTGCACAAAGCAAGGTCCATAAAGACATAGATGAGGGAGTTTGGGGTGGAGGAACTTGACTGGCCTGCACAGAGTCCTGACCTTAACCCGATAGAACACCTTTGGCATGAATTTGACCGGAGACTGCATACCAGGCCTTCTCATCCAAAATCAGTGCCTGACCTCACAAATGCACTTCTGGAAGAATGGTCAAATATTCCCATAGACACTCTCCTAAACCTTGTGGACAGCCTTCCCAGAAGAGTTGAAGTTGTTATAGCTGCAAAGGGTGGGCCAACTCAATATTGAACCCTACAGACTAAGACTGGGAGGCCATTAAAGTTGATGTGTGTGTAAAGGCAGGTGTCCCAATACTTACAGTGATTTAGACATTAATGGCTGTGTGTTGAGTTATTTTGAGGGGACAGAAAATGTGCAATGTTATACAAGCTGTACACTCACTACTTTACATTGTAGCAAAGTGTCATTTCTTCAGTGTTGTCACATTAAAAGATAGAATAAAATATTTACAGAAATGTGAGGGGTGTTCTGACTCAACTACAAGGCCATAAACTTTATCTCCAGCTTCATGTAGGGCTTACATGACCTGGTGTTCTATTTACCCCTTGCATCAATTCAGACAGCTTAAAGTGGTTGTAAACCCTCCCCCGGAAGTTACACCTACAGGTAAGCTTAGATTAAGGCTTACCTGTAGGTGTTTGCAATATCTCCTAAACCTACACGGTTTAGGAGATATTTGCTGAAAGGTATACACAACGGCGCAGGCGCAGTGAAAAGCCCATTCATAAAACCAGCAACGTCGGTTCTTTCAAAACCAACGGATGGTTTTGAAATAATTTTTCAGTCTTTGCTTCTGTGATGAGTCAACGATCCAGCAGTTTGGTGAGTGTGATCTTTGTCCAGTGTGGGTCATGGTATATGATATATATCATTATTCGCCTTTTGAAAAAATCCTGTTATTATAACCAGGTTATGCTTAAATTGCATTCCTCATATATTTCCCAATATAATAATTGCAATACATTCATCATTTAACCGATCCTTATGCTAATTTTATGTATTGTGTGCTTTCAGTGTAACCTGCTATAGTTTCAATCACTCCTGAGGAAGCTCTGTGTAGCGAAACTAGTCAACTAGCAGTGATTCGCACATATGGCCATCTAGCCATACATCTGCAAGGATGTTTTTTTATGCTCCTCTGTATTTTGTATTGTAATAAAACTTTATATTTTTTATTATTTCATCTCTGTTATTCTCTACCAAGCAACGTAGTTTAAAGTCCCAGGGTACCTAGTGCACCCATTGTTCCCCCCCCCCCCCTTTTTCATATGTGGTGCTTTCGAATTTGACCGAGCATGCCCAAGTCAATACTTTTTGAATGTTCCGTTTTAATGATGGATAATCATAGGTAGAAAAACGTTGGTGTTGTAAGCCACATGGAAAGATGTTACAGCATGGTGTATACTGAGCAAAATGAGTGAGAGACAAGAAGGGGAGGGAAATATACAGAACTACGGTGGGAGAGAGAGTTCAGCTAGACAGAAGGGAACAGAGCTTAAAGACACAGAGCAATAATAAATCACATAGTGTAACACAACAAGGGGTGTACTCACTTTTGTGAGATACTGTATATGACTCTAGCACAAGGGTGGCCAACCTTTTGAAGAGCGAGGGCCACTTAAGCGACTTTGTAACCGGTCGCGGGCCACAATGAGCGGAGCGAGTGGATGGCATGTCCGTGTCTGCTCTGCATATGCAGAGCGGACACTAACACAGCCCACTATACTTTTTAGCGGATCGTATTGGAGGTAGGACACAAGTCGGTTTATGTCTGCTACTACTTAGAGGTGAATGGAGGGTCCAATTGGTCTAGAGTTGCCACCTCATCCCTTTAAACCCGAACACATATGAATTACACAGGTTCTGAGGCTAATTAAAGGCAGATAAGGCACCAAGTGAGTTTAATTACCACCTTAATCAGCCACAGAACCTGTGTAATTAATATGTGTTCGGGTTTAAAGGGATGAGGTGGCAACCCTAAATTGGTCGGACTGACCATGTGAAAGGGGCCCAAGGCTGCTTTCACACTGATGCGCTGCAGTTTACCCGCACTGCGGGTGCAACGCAGAGTACCTTTTGGCTTTCCTGTACTTTGTAATAGACTTCTATTATATACTCCAGGTGTGGTGCACTCTCTGAAAACGCACCAGACTCGCAGGTAATAACAGAAGTCTATGGCTCAGTGCAGGTAACCTGCAGGTGCACTGCGCTGCACCTGCAGGTCAGTTTTAAAGCAGCCCAATAACCACTGCAGAACAGATATGCCCATATATATGTAGCGGGGGTTCCAAATTTAGGGACTGCTATACCAAATTTAGGGGTGATTTGAGTGGTAGTTGACTCAAATCTTTTCAATTGCTGGACTCTGTCTTGTTGCTATTTCACCTGGTGTGCAGTTCCCCTAAGAAGTATGGGTGGCGCTGTCATATATACTCGGGGTTGAACTACAGGTGATGGGGCAGCGATTTGGTGTCTTCTCTCGGCATCCGTACAATGGGTGTGGTGGACCTGCTCGGCATGCCGGAAGGGGGTACAAAAGGGGCAGACGCTATAGGAGTTGGAGTCGGAGGCGAGGTGCCACCCCGGGGACCTGTACCCGGGGGAAGGTATTGTGTGGAGTCCAGTTTCAAGTGCATGGCCCTCCAGGCCATGGGGCCACGTGTTCCTCAGTCCCAGGCACCTTTAGCCCTGGGACTGCAACTTTAGCCCTGGGCCCAGCACCTTTAGCTAGAGCCCACTTCGGGAGGAAGAATCCCAGGGCACCCGTTTCTGGAAGAGGAGGCTGGGGGAGGACCGTTCCGAAGGACTGGTGAGAGAATCACAGTGAAGGAAGGGGCCCAGTAACTCTCCGGAGGGATGTCATCCATCCGGAAACCAGGGGCCTAACATCTGGACCATCAGGAGGTTTGGGGTACCATAGATCCTGTGGCAGAGGATCTCCTAGACGCGTCCATTAGGGAACTATATTGACTGTTCGAGCTACACGCCGGCTGCTAGTGCCATTGGGTGACTATCCAGGTGAGCTGTACCCACTTGGAATCAAGTGGCGACGAAGCCAGGAGTGCCTGAATTCCATCGGTCTTCCTAACACCTTTCTCCTTTCATGCATAAGAAAATAAAGCTCTACGTTGGAGTGATATACTGGTGCAGACCTTGGAGTTACTTGGGGCATAGAGACTTTTGTCCTTACATTCTAGGGACAGAGACCAACACTGAGGGCATCGCTGCAAAGACCCGTAAGGAAACTAAGTGTGCCAAACCTCTGCAACCCAGGGGGTACGGGCATGGAAGAGACCACGCGCTCCTTCCTCTCCAGTGAATGAGCCAAAGAGGGGACAAGGAGGGTGGCAGTGGCCGCTACATATACAAAGATTTTAGTAATAAACTGACCTTTAATAACAGTATTCTATTCCATCCCAGAGCAGGAGGTCGCGGACCACATCAGAGGGCTCCGCGGGCCACATGTGGCCCCCGGGCCACTGGTTGGGCACCCCTGCTCTTGCACATTGATCTCCCTGGCAGGATAGTGAAAGAGAAGTGCGTACACACTACTATTATGGCAGAGCAGGTAAGAGGGAGATCTTTCCCATCTTCCTGCCAACACACAGAGTGACACTGCTAATGCGCATGGGGTGAATAGGGTGTGCCCAGGCACATCTGCCACACCCTGTGCGCACACCTATGCTCCTAGCACACCTCCTCCCAATTGGATTTGTTTCTAGCATGCCCATTTGAATGCCTCCTTGCATGTCCCCCTCCCCATCTGATATGCTCCTAGTCCACCTCAATCCTTCCGATGTGTACCTTCACCTATTCTGTAACACCACACACGGCAGAGCTGGTGCATGGCCAACCACCATAGTGGGATGTTGGGTACCATACAATTTTTCATATATTGCACAGATTGCCGTGTACCATGCACTGCTGTCATAGCTCCAGCCATTCCCTTTGCGTGGATAAGAGAACTTTGGCGTTTGTTTTGCCGTCTTGTTTTGTCACAGCGGAGCCAATGATGGGATCAGATTCTCTGCATATTTGTCATCGGAAGGCCATTAACATGATGGATTATTTCAGTTTACTTTATAGTCATCTCCTTGGTTGTATGTCTGTATTAACATGAAGATTTATGGGTGGCGCTGTCACGCGGCCCATTTATGGGTGATGTAAAGAGGGACAAGGTCGGGAGTGCAGCTAATACTATATAATGGCGCTCAGCTGTGTGTGTAAATCACCCACGTCTGATAATTTAATCAGAAAATATTTATCCCCCCCCCCCCTCCCCATACATACGCATCATCTTCGATCATATACAGAGAGTGTAATGAGGGCGCAGGACATAAATCTGACATCACAATTCCGCTACAGACTAGAGATGAGTGAAGCTACCCAGGATCTACATGTGCGGGGGGGGGGGGGGGGGAGAACAAATCCTGTTTAACATTCATGAAACCTGAACTTAGCAGCAAATCCCATTGAGCCTTGTTATCAGGGACATTTATGGGGAGATGAGTACTGCTATGGGGGGACATTTAAGGGGAGAGGAGTACTGCTATGGGGGGACATTTTTGGGGAGCTGGACACTGCTATAGGGGACATTTATGGGGAGCTGAGCACTGCCATGGGGGACATTTATGGGGAGCTGAGTACTGCCATGGGGACATTTATGGGGAGCTGAGCACTGCCATGGGGGACATTTATGGGGAGCTGAGCACTGCCATGGGGGACATTTATGGGGAGCTGAGCACTGCCATGGGGGACATTTATGGGGAGCTGAGCACTGCCATGGGGGACATTTATGGGGAGCTGAGTACTGCCATGGGGACATTTATGGGGAGCTGAGAACTGTCCTGGGGACATTCATGGGGAGCTGAGCACTGCCATAGGGGACATTTATGGGGAGATGAGCACTGCCATGGGGACATTTATGGGGAGCTGAGCACTGCCATGGGGACATTTATGGGGAGCTGAGTACTGCCATAGGGGACGTTTATGGGGAGCTGAGTACTGCCATAGGGGACGTTTATGGGGAGCTGAGTACTGCCATAGGGGACGTTTATGGGGAGCTGAGCACTGCCATGGGGTACATTTATGGGGAGCTGAGTACTGCCATGGGGGACATTTATGGGGAGCTGAGTACTGCCATAGGGGACATTTATGGGGAGCTGAGCACTGCCATAGGGGACATTTATGGGGAGCTGAGCACTGCCGTGGGGGACATTTATGGGGAGCTGAGCACTGCCATGGGGTACATTTATGGGGAGCTGAGTACTGCCATGGGGGTCATTTATGGGGAGCTGAGTACTGCCATAGGGGACATTTATGGGGAGCTGAGCACTGCCATGGGGGACATTTATGGGGAGCTGAGCACTGCCATGGGGGACATTTATGGGGAGCTGAGCACTGCCATGGGGGACATTTATGGGGAGCTGAGCACTGCCATGGGGGACATTTATGGGGAGCTGAACACTGCCATGGGGGACATTTATGGGGAGCTGAGCACTGCCATAGGAAAACTTATGAGGAGCAGGGCACTGCCATGGGGGACATTTATAGGGAGCTGAGCAATACCATGGGAACATTTATAGGGAGCTAAGCACTAACATGGGGAAAGGGAAGACAACCTGACCAGGAACACTCACAGCATGTAACAGCAATGTGTCTCAGGTGTGCTGACAGCATCTGTCTCAAGGGGTAGAAAATGGTCTGGCCGGTCTGTACCCAAGTGGGGAGGCTTCCAGCAAGGACGGTGGGTCCCTGCACTTTCCCTACTCCTCCAGAACCTCTCCCTGACGCTAAGCACTTTCCCTGCCAGACGGGTAACCTGTCCCTACTCTAGCCACAAGTGAAATGCACGCCAAGACCGGGAGCCATGGCCTTAAATAGACTCTGCCTGACCCAAGATGGCTGCCTGAGTCACATGGGGCGCCAGCCTCCAATTGGCTAGCTGCCCCCAGTGACCCAGGAAACCATAGAGGAACTAAGTTCTTCTTGACTTCCTCTCCCTCGGCAGTGCTGTTGCAGTTGAGCGCCTCCTGCAGTGGAGATAGCAGACTGCACCTGCCTACAAGTATCCTTCACCGGAGACACCTGAACTCGGTCATTTGGAGGGGGGTTCACATACTTTTGTCAGCATAGTATAGATAGATGTGTATATATATAGAAGATTATGGAAGCACAGGGCTGTAATAATGCTTTGTTTTTATGTTGGCTTCTGAATTCCATAAATCTGGATAAGGAATCCCTTATTGGGATCAGGATTTATTTTTCTGTCATCTCTGGCAGGTTTTTATTTACTATTAAATGGTTAAACCTTTTTACTAACTTAAATATTCCAATTAAAACAATAATTCTATTTAAATCCTCCGTAAACCTGAATTCTAGTCTCTAACATAATAAATGTTTTGGGTTTAATCGTTTCCTCGGCTGAATATTTTTAGAAATGGTTCTCTAATTACCTTTGTCTATTATTGATAAATCTCTCCTAATGGAGGAAATGTCTGCCGGAGAAGTAAAAATGATCTAACCCCGTCCTAGACCAGGAAGCGGATAAGAATTCTGGGGTTTGGTGGGTCATCAGTAGGGATGAGCTTCGTGTTCGAGTCGAACATACGTTCGACTCGAACATCGGCTGTTCGATCGTTCGACGAAGATCGAACGATTTGGGCCGTTCGCGCCAAATTCGAGTGACGCGAACGGCCCACAATGCACTACGCCATCGCAGTGTCATCCAGGCGCTGTGATTGGCCAAGCATGCACTGTGACCCCGCATGCTTGGCCAATCACAGCGCCGGCAGCGAGGAGAGCAATGATTGGCCACAGGCAGGATGCCTGTGGCCAATTATTGCTGAGGGTGTTTAGTACACGCCCCACACTATAAAAGGCCGCCAGCACGGCGGCCTAGTGTAGTGTGTTCCGGAGCAGGGAAAGACAAGCATAGGCAGGGACAGTGACATTTATTTCTTTCTTGCTTAACCTGGATTCCTTTAGTTTAGGGAAAGAGAAGGATAGGTAGGGAGAGTGTCAGTGTGTTTTACTGTGCGAGTCCTTGTTTCTAGGGACAAAGAAGGAAAGTGAGGGGATTTCTCCTTGTGCTATAGTGTGCTTTAAAAAAACATTTTTTCTAGGGACAGAAAACTGTAGGTAGGGAGAGTGTCAGTTTCTTTCACTGTGCCAGTCCTTGTTTCTAGGGACAAAGAAGGAAAGTGAGGGGATTTCTCCTTGTGCTATAGTGTGCTTTAAAAAAACATTTTTTCTAGGGACAGAAAACTGTAGGTAGGGAGAGTGTCAGTTTCTTTCACTGTGCCAGTCCTTGTTTCTAGGGACAAAGAAGGAAAGTGAGGGGATTTCTCCTTGTGCTATAGTGTGCTTTAAAAAAAACATTTTTTCTAGGGACAGAAAACTGTAGGTAGGGAGAGTGTCAGTTTCTTTCACTGTGCCAGTCCTTGTTTCTAGGGACAAAGAAGGAAAGTGAGGGGATTTCTCCTTGTGCTATAGTGTGCTTTAAAAAAACATTTTTTCTAGGGACAGAAAACTGTAGGTAGGGAGAGTGTCAGTTTCTTTCACTGTGCCAGTCCTTGTTTCTAGGGACAAAGAAGGAAAGTAAGGGGAATTCTCCTTGTGCTATAGTGTGCTTTAAAAAAACATTTTTTCTAGGGACAGAAAACTGTAGGTAGGGAGAGTGTCAGTTTCTTTCACTGTGCCAGTCCTTGTTTCTAGGGACAAAGAAGGAAAGTGAGGGGATTTCTCCTTGTGCTATAGTGTGCTTTAAAAAAACATTTTTTCTAGGGACAGAAAACTATAGGTAGGGAGAGTGTCAGTTTCTTTCACTGTGCCAGTCCTTGTTTCTAGGGACAAAGAAGGAAAGTGAGGGGATTTCTCCTTGTGCTATAGTGTGCTTTAAAAAAACATTTTTTCTAGGGACAGAAAACTGTAGGTAGGGAGAGTGTCAGTTTCTTTCACTGTGCCAGTCCTTGTTTCTAGGGACAAAGAAGGAAAGTGAGGGGATTTCTCCTTGTGCTATAGTGTGCTTTAAAAAAACATTTTTTCTAGGGACAGAAAACTGTAGGTAGGGAGAGTGTCAGTTTCTTTCACTGTGCCAGTCCTTGTTTCTAGGGACAAAGAAGGAAAGTGAGGGGATTTCTCCTTGTGCTATAGTGTGCTTTAAAAAAACATTTTTTCTAGGGACAGAAAACTGTAGGTCGGGAGAGTGTCAGTTTGTTTCACTGTGCCAGTCCTTGTTTCTAGGGACAAAGAAGGAAAGTGAGGGGATTTCTCCTTGTGCTATAGTGTGCTTTAAAAAAACATTTTTTCTAGGGACAGAAAACTGTAGGTAGGGAGAGTGTCAGTTTCTTTCACTGTGCCAGTCCTTGTTTCTAGGGACAAAGAAGGAAAGTGAGGGGATTTCTCCTTGTGCTATAGTGTGCTTTAAAAAAACATTTTTTCTAGGGACAGAAAACTGTAGGTAGGGAGAGTGTCAGTTTCTTTCACTGTGCCAGTCCTTGTTTCTAGGGACAAAGAAGGAAAGTGAGGGGATTTCTCCTTGTGCTATAGTGTGCTTTAAAAAAACATTTTTTCTAGGGACAGAAAACTGTAGGTAGGGAGAGTGTCAGTTTCTTTCACTGTGCCAGTCCTTGTTTCTAGGGACAAAGAAGGAAAGTGAGGGGATTTCTCCTTGTGCTATAGTGTGCTTTAAAAAAACATTTTTTCTAGGGACAGAAAACTGTAGGTAGGGAGAGTGTCAGTTTCTTTCACTGTGCCAGTCCTTGTTTCTAGGGACAAAGAAGGAAAGTGAGGGGATTTCTCCTTGTGCTATAGTGTGCTTTAAAAAAACATTTTTTCTAGGGACAGAAAACTGTAGGTAGGGAGAGTGTCAGTTTCTTTCACTGTGCCAGTCCTTGTTTCTAGGGACAAAGAAGGAAAGTGAGGGGATTTCTCCTTGTGCTATAGTGTGCTTTAAAAAAACATTTTTTCTAGGGACAGAAAACTGTAGGTAGGGAGAGTGTCAGTTTCTTTCACTGTGCCAGTCCTTGTTTCTAGGGACAAAGAAGGAAAGTGAGGGGATTTCTCCTTGTGCTATAGTGTGCTTTAAAAAAACATTTTTTCTAGGGACAGAAAACTGTAGGTAGGGAGAGTGTCAGTTTCTTTCACTGTGCCAGTCCTTGTTTCTAGGGACAAAGAAGGAAAGTGAGGGGATTTCTCCTTGTGCTATAGTGTGCTTTAAAAAAACATTTTTTCTAGGGACAGAAAACTGTAGGTAGGGAGAGTGTCAGTTTCTTTCACTGTGCCAGTCCTTGTTTCTAGGGACAAAGAAGGAAAGTGAGGGGAATTCTCCTTGTGCTATAGTGTGCCAAAGCATTCCTCATCAACCATCTTTGAAATCCTTGTTTTTTGGACAGTCAGGGAAATTGTCGTTGTGCTATTCTGTGCAAAAGCAATAATCCTCAACCATATTTAGAAATCCTTAAGTAAAGGGACAGAGAAGGACACCTGAAGGTAGCCCTTATTGCTTTTTTCCCATCTCCCTGCAGGCCATCTATTAGAATGTCTGGAAGGCAAACAAGGAGAGGCAGACAGTCAGGAGGCAATAAAAGAGGGCAAGCAGGCTCTGTGTCTGGGGGCAACAGTGCTGGTCGTGGACGCGGTGCATTGTCATCAGCACATGGCCATGGGACACGCTTGTCCTTCTTTTCCGCAGCTGGACATGTTGAGCCACATCATGCCGAAGACTTGGTAGAGTGGATGACCAAGCCCTCCTCCTCCTCCTCATCCTCTCTCACCCAGGCTCAGGGTACTGGCAAAGCAGCTGCCAAAGCGTCCTCTTCCCTGGTATCAATGTCAGACTCATCATCAGTCACTCCTTCCCTAGACCCACCATGTCCTCCTCCTGAGGAGTCCCCCGAACTGTTTGAGCACAGTGTTGGGTACATGCTCCAGGAGGATGCCCAGTGTTTCGAAGGGTCTGATGATGAAACCCAGCTACAGGAAGGCAGTAGCGTGAGAGCAGACAGAGGGGATGCTCAAGAAGGACACCAATCTGGCAGTCATGTTCCAGCAGCTGCAGCATACTGCCAGATTGGCTCCAGTGATGAGGAGGGAGGGGATGATGAGGTCACTGACTCCACGTGGGTGCCTAATAGGAGAGAGGAGGAGGAGGAGGATGAGGAGGAGGCACATCTCCAACGAGGCAGGATGCCCTTTGGTGGCCAGCGTAAGGGCAGTACACCGACGGAATCACACCGCAGAGCTCCGCCTGTGCAGGGCGCTGCCTCTGCCCGTCATTCAAAAAGTTCCTTGGTGTGGGCCTTTTTTGAGGCTAGTGCATCAGATCGCACAGCTGCTGTTTGCAACATATGTCTCAAGCGTATATCGCGCGGCCAAAACATCAGCCGCTTGGGTACCACATGCCTGACCAGACATATGTTGACCTGCCATGCAGCTCGTTGGCAAGCCTACCTCAAAGACCCACACCAAAGAACAAAGCGGACCTCTCCTTGCACCGCATCAGCTGGGATCTCCAACCCCACTATAACTTCAGTCCTCTCTGAAACATGCACTGAGAGGAATGAAGGTGTAGAATTAGGTGTGTCACAGCCAAGTACTTGCGGCCACTCTGCTAGCAGTACACCGACGTCCGATTCTAGCAGGCAAATTCCCCTGCCCCAGCTGCTGGACCGTCGAAAGAAGTTCACTCCCAGCCATCCACATGCCCAGCGGTTGAATGCTAGCTTGGCTAAATTGCTAGCGCTTCAACTGCTGCCTTTTCAGTTGGTAGACTCGGCCCCCTTCCGTGAGTTTGTGCAATGTGCGGTTCCTCAGTGGCAGGTTCCCAAACGCCACTTTTTCTCACGGAAGGCTATTCCGGCTCTCTACCGGCATGTGGAAGGCAATGTCTTGGCCTCGCTGGACAGGGCGGTCAGCGGTAAGGTGCATATTACCGCTGACTCATGGTCCAGCAGGCATGGACAGGGACGTTACCTTTCTTTCACGGCCCATTGGGTCACTCTTTTGGCAGCTGGGAAGGATGCAGGACAAGGTGCAGTAGTGTTGGAGGTTGTTCCACCGCCACGCCTCCAAAATGCTACTACTGGTTGTGACACACCTCTCTCCTCCACCCCCTCCTCTTCTTCTTCCTCCATGGCCTCTTCCTGTGGTTTGTCCTATGAACCAGCGGTGCTCCGTAGCTGTTCACGGGGCTACGCAAGTACGCAGGCAAAAAGATGCCATGCCGTGCTTGCGCTGGTGTGTTTGGGGGACAGAAGCCACACTGGGGCAGAGGTCCTGTCTGCTCTGCAGGGCCAGGCCGAGAGGTGGTTGACGCCACGCCAGCTTAAGCCAGGAATGGTGGTTTGCGACAATGGCACCAACCTCCTCTCCGCCCTCCGACAGGGACAACTGACTCATGTGCCCTGTGTGGCTCACGTCCTTAACCTGGTGGTGCAGCGGTTCTTGGGCAGGTACCCGGGCTTACAGGATGTCCTGAGGCAGGCCAGGAAAGTCTGTGTGCATTTCCGCAGATCTTATAATGCCAGTGCTCGCCTGGCTGAGCTGCAAAAGGAGTTGAACCTGCCCAAGAACCGCCTTATATGTGACATGCCCACCAGGTGGAACTCAACGTTGGCCATGCTGCAGCGGCTGCACACGCAGCAGAGGGCCATCAATGAGTACCTGTGCGACTACGGCACCAGGACAGGGTCAGGGGAGCTTGGTTTTTTTTCTCCACGCCAGTGGGGCATGATCAGGGATGCATGCACTGTCCTGGCACCATTTGAGGAGGCCACGAGGATGGTGAGCAGTGACAGTGCATGCATCAGTGACACTGTACCTCTTGTCCACCTGTTGGAGCACACGCTGCGTGGAATAATGGACAGGGCACTTGAGGCAGAACAGAGGCAGGAAGAGGAGGACTTCCTTGCCTCTCACGGCCCCCTTTACCCAGACAGTGTTCCTTCTGTCCCACCCATCGCACAGGAAGAGGAAGAGGAGGAGGAGGAGGAGGAGGAGGAGGATTGTGTCAGCATGGAGGTGGAGGCTGGCACTCAGCATCATCAGCAGCAGTCTTTTAGGGATGATTTACAGTCCCAAGAAACCAGTGGACTTGTACGTGGCTGGGAGGAGGTGGCTGCGGATCATGTCGTCCTTAGTGACCCAGAGGACTCCGGAGCGAATGCCTCAGCAAACCTACGCTGCATGGCCTCCCTGATCCTGCAAAGTCTGCGGAAGGATCCTCGTATTCTTCGGATCAAGGAGAGGGACCATTACTGGCTGGCCACTCTCCTTGATCCACGGTACAAGGGTAAGGTTGCGGACCTTATGTTACCTTCGCAGAGGGAGCAGAGGATGAGACAACTCCGGGAGGCCTTGCAGAAAGGTCTGTGCAACGCGTTCCCAGAGACTGGGAGGTTACAAACTCCTGGTCCTGGACAACGAGTTGCTGAGGCTTCGGCCAGTCAAAGAAGGAGCGGTGGGGAAGGTGGCCGTCTGACCGATGCGTTCAGACAATTCTTTAGTCCGCAGCCCCAAAGTATGATCGGTTCCAGCAACCATCGCCCAGCGTCTGATAAACATGGTGCAGGAATATCTAGGGGCAAGGTCAGACTTGGACACCTTCCCCACCGAAAATCCTCTGGCTTACTGGGTCTTGAGGATGGATCACTGGCCAGAGCTTGCACAGTATGCAATTGAGCTACTGGCCTGTCCTGCATCCAGCGTTCTTTCGGAACGCACATTCAGTGCTGCTGGAGGATTTGTCACGGATCACAGGGTGCGCCTGTCCACCGACTCGGTTGATCGACTGACTTTCATCAAGATGAACCAGTCTTGGATCACCACCAGCTACCACACACCTGATGCTGATATAACAGACTAATTGATTTTAACATGTCACATCCCTTCAAGACTGATGCTGATGCTGAGTGCCTGTGCTGTTATGTTGACTGGCTATCCTCCTCCTCCGAGTCCTCAATGATACGATTGATGATGATAGCTTGGAAGATCATTTTTGTTTATGGGTGCCGCCACCAGTGGCTAAGGCCCAATTTTTCAGCCCCTGTTTTACAGGGGCGTGTAATTAAAAAATTTTTAGCAATAATTTGCCATAGGGCTCATTGCTGTGCTCCAAGTACAGTATCTGTGAGGGGTTGGAGTGTTGTGGCACCAGTGCCTAAGGCCCAATTTTTCAGCCCCTGTTTAACAGGGGCGTGTCATTACAATTTTTGAAGCAATACTTTGCAACAGGGCTCATTGCTGTGCTCCAAGTAACGTATCTGTGAGGGGTTGTAGTGTTGTGCCACCAGTGCCTAAGGCCCAATTTTTCAGCCCCTGTTCAACAGGGGCATGCAATTACAATTCTTGATCTAATAATTCACAGCAGGGCCCATTGCTGCACCCACCAAGAGTAACTCTGAGGGCTTACAGTGTTGTGGCAACGCCACCACCACCACCACCACCACGAAAGGCCCAATTTTTCAGCCCCTGTTCAAAAGGGGCATGTAATTACAATTCTTGATCTAATAATTCACAGCAGGGCCCATTCCTGCACCCACCAAGAGTAACTCTGAGGGCTTACAGTGTTGTGGCAACACCACCACCACCACCACCACCACGAAAGGCCCAATTTTTCAGCCCCTGGTCAACAGGGGCATGCAATTACAATTCTTGATCTAATAATTCACAGCAGGGCCCATTGCTGCACCCACCAAGAGTAACTGTCAGGGCTTACAGTGTTGTGGCACCAGCACCACCATCAAAGGCCCAATTTTTACTACCACTGTTCAACAATTATATGTAATTAAAATTCCTGATATAATAGTTGACAGCAGGGCGTTCCAGCACCAACCAAGAGTAACTGAGTGCTTACAGTGTTGTGCCAACACCAACAACTAAGGGGCCTATTTCTGCAGAGTATATACGGCAGGTCCCTACTTTCAAACATCCAACTTACAAACGACTCCTACTTGCAAACGCAAGAAGACAACAGGAAGTGAGAGGAAATCTACCCCTAGGAAGGAAAATTCTCTCCTGTAAGAATAAATATGGGAGAAAGGTGTCTCCTCTGTACTGATGCTTTATCACCAATCCTTGTTTCAAGAAAAACACCACATTTCAAAAACAGTTGTCATTGGGACGGAAAGTGAGGTGAAATGTTCTGAACAGGGGCACAGACAGCAAAACAAATGTTACAGGGGTGATAACCCTTACCTATGTTTTCCAAAAAGTTTAAAAATAGATTTTTGGGCTGGAGCTACACTTCAACAATGTACCTGTTCAAAATTACAAACAGATTCTACATAAGAACAAACCTACAGTCCCTGTCTTGTATGCACCGCCTGTATACGGCTGTTCAGAGTATATAGGGCCTTTTTTATTTTATGTGCGGGGTTCCCCTTAATATCCATACAAGACCCAAAGGGGATGGTAATGGGCTGGGGTAGGGGGGGGGGGGGTCATGGGGTAGCTATGCCATTTTTCTTAAAGATTTTCATCCATATTACCGGGACCAGACATTACATTAAAGCCGCAAGCAGTTTTAAATGGCTTTTTTTTCCTTTAGAAGTGTCATTTTGTGCAGGGACAGTTCTAAACACGAAAAAAACGTGGCACTTCACAGGCATACTTTAGACACCCCCCAGGTACGATATTTAAAGGAATATTTGACTTTTTTTTTTCACTTTATGCATCATTAAAATGACTGCTCCCGAAAAACGACCGTTTTTAAAACTTCTTTTTGCATTGATACATGTCCCCTGGTGCAGAACCCGGGTTCCCAAACCCTTTTTAGGACAATAACATGCATAATAGTTGTTATAATTAGCACTTTAGAATTCGAACGTTCGCATCCATTGTATTTAATAGGGTTCTAATGTTCGTACGAACGTTCGGTCCGTTCGCAGGTTCTGGTGCGAACCGAACCCGGGGGTGTTCGGCTCATCACTAGTCATCAGTAGAGCTGATCTGAGATTTGGACAGTGATAAATTTGTCCGGCCAAAACCCGTACAGACGTCAGTCAACCCCATCCAGGGCTTTTATTCAGAGGGGGAACGACTTCCGGCACCTCCAGCACTGAATGTATGTAATAGCAAGGGGTGTGCTGGAGGGTCTATTGATGCTGGCTGCTGTGGGATCTATTGTCACTGATGGTGATCTGTTTTTGTGTGAGGGTCTATTGTTGCTGGTGGGGGGTCTTATGTTTCTGGTGGGGAACTACTGTTGATGGAGAGGTCTATTGTTGCTGACTTCTGGAGGGTCTATTGATGCTGGCTGCTGGGAGAGCTGCTGTTGCTGTTAAGGGGGGGGGGGGTATTTTGTTGTGGGTAATCTATTGTTGCTGGGGGTTCCTATGTTGCTGGTAGGGGTCTACTGTTGAGGGAGAGGTCTATTGTTGCTGGCTGCTGGAGGGTCTATTGATACTGGCTGCTGGGAGATCTGTTGTTGCTGCTGTGGGGGTCAAATGTTGCTGGGTGTGGTATTTTGTTGTGGGTGGTTCATTGTTGTTGTGCGGGGGGTCTGTTGTTGCTGGGGTGTAATCTTTTGTTGCTCAGGTGGAGTCCATTGTTGCTGGGGGCGTCTATTGCTGTGTGGGGGATCTATTGTCGCTGGCTGCAGGGGATCTATTTTACTGCTTTTCTTGTTACCATTAACAAATTCCATACAAATCATTTAGCACTATAAAATGATACTTGGCTCTACATTTTGTAAAAGGGGCGGTACTGGGAGGTGGGTAGGGGGTGGAACCAAGGGATGGTGCTCATAGGTGGGTAGGGGGTGGAACAAAGGGATGGTGCTCATAGGTGGGTAGGGGGTGGAACCAAGGGATGGTGCTCATAGGTGGGTAGGGGGTGGAACCAAGGGATGGTGCTCATAGGTGGGTAGGGGGTGGAACCAAGGGATGGTGCTCATAGGTGGGTAGGGGGTGGAACCAAGGGATGGTGCTCATAGGTGGGTAGGGGGTGGAACCAAGGGATGGTGCTCAGAGGTGGGTAGGGGGTGGAACCAAGGGATGGTGCTCATAGGTGGGTAGGGGGTGGAACCAAGGGATGGTGCTCAGAGGTGGGTAGGGGGTGGAACCAAGGGATGGTGCTCATAGGTGGGTAGGGGGTGGAACCAAGGGATGGTGCTCATAGGTGGGTAGGGGGCGGAGACAATGGGTGACTCAGAAGGGGGGGAGTTTCTGCACCTATTCTCTGAGAACAAAAGCCCTGACATCATCAAAATGAATGTCAGGCCTATAGTATATTATTATTATAATAATATAGGATTTAGTATATATAAGAATTGACGTTTGAATGGGCGCCATGGATCTCAGGTCCTTCAGATTGGACATTGTGCTCGGGACGGATGTTGGGTTTGAATTGGAGAGATTTTATTTCATTTCCATCGTCCTCGCATCACATCGGGGTCACATGGTAATGTGCTACCAATAGGGAGTATAAATATCACCCCAGGGTAGGATCAGGTAGGGGATCCTGACTTGTGTAGATGAGTACTCTTGGGCTTTTCTGAGGTTCCCAGGGGCTCCAGGCTGGGCGTTTCTCCATAACCTTCTATAAGAGTGCAGAGAGATCTCCAGGTACCCATACCAGTCGTCTCTAATTATCTCCAGGGTGACTGTGTGCTGCACAATGCACTTCACACACAAACACCATCCGCACCACGCCATACCAGTGTTGTGTGCCGCCTACTGCCTCTGTAATCTCATATATGTACATCAGTGTATAAATCACATGTATATAGCTCTGACACATACAGCAGTGTTGTACAGAGAAAACTAAGCCAGTCACATCAGTCTCTGCACCAGAGGAGCTTACACTCTAATGTCCCCCCCCCCCTCACAGTCACACACTATATTACACATTCATATAGCTCCGACACATACCGTAGTGCTGTACAGAGAACACTGAGCCAGTCACATCAGTCTCTGTACCAGAGGAGCTTACACTCAAATAATAATAGTGTGTGACTGTGATGGGACATTAGAATGTAAGCTCCTCTGGTACAGAGACTGCTGTGACTTTGCTCAGTGTTCTCTGTACAGCACTACGGTATATGTCGGAGCTATATAAATTTATAATAATAATAGCGTGTGACTGTGGGCGACATTATACAATTATATAGCTCTGACATATACCTCAGTACTGTACAGAGAACACTGAGCCAGTCACATCAGTCTCTGTACCAATGGAGCTTACACTCTAATGTTTCCTCCACAGTCACACACTTTTATTAATATACATTGATATAGCTCTGACATATACGGCAGTGCTGTACTGAGAATACTGAGCCGGTCTCACGATAAAGCTGTAAACTTTTATATTACATCCAATGAAAGTATCTGACGAGTTCCGTGTTACAGAGACATTACTTAGAACCTGTGTACTGAAGCAGCAGCAACATTTATGGTGGAGTAGTGTAATGTGGAGCAGTGTGGGATATAAAATGTGATGTGCAATGTATACAGCTAAGGACTGTGCAGTATATTATATACAGTACAGTGTATACAGCTAAGGACTGTGCAGTATATTATATACAGTACAGTGTATACAGCTAAGGGCTGTGTGGTATATTATAAAGGGATTTTTATAACAGCTTACCTGTAAAATCCTTTTCTTGGAGTACATCACGGGACACAGAGCGACTTAGTCATTACTAATGGGTTATATAGATTACCTTCAGGTGTTGGCACTGGCCAATTCCAAACCGGAAGTACCCTCCCCTATATAAGCCCCTCCCATCCGGGAGCACCTCAGTTTTGTAGCAAAGCAATAAGTGTCCCTAAAGAGGGGTGGGAGCTCTGTGTCCCGTGATGTACTCCAAGAAAAGGATTTTACAGGTAAGCTGTTATAAAAATCCCTTTTTCTTTTTCGTACATCACGGGACACAGAGCGACTTAGTCATTACTAATGGGACGTCCCAAAGCAATGCCAAATGAGGGGAGGGATACATAAGCTGGGCGCCATCAGGCATGAGGATCTTTTGCGGCCTGCAACACACTGCGCCCAAAGGCGACATCCTCCTGACTTCTAACGTCTACCTGGTAGAATCTAGTAAACGTGTGTACCGAAGACCATGTTGCGGCCTTACATACTTGAGCCAGGGAGGCCTGGTGATGCACTGCCCATGAAGTTCCAACTGCTCTTGTGGAGTGCGCCCTAACTTTGAACGGAGGCGGTCTCTTTCTCAAGCCATAGGCTTGTATTATGACCTGTCGAATCCACTTGGCTAAAGTGGATTTTGATGCTGCCTGACCCTTTTTAGGGCCTTCCGGCAGAATAAACAAAGTATCCGTTCTGCGAATCTGAGCAGTGGCTTTTAGATAAGCTTTAACTGCTCTTACTACATCCAAAGAATGTAATAACTTTTCCTCTACCGAGCTAGGTTTGGGGAAAAAAGAAGGAAGAACCACATCTTGGTTCAAATGAAACCTCGATACCACCTTGGGAAGAAAGGCTGGATGAGGACGTAATACTACTCTGTCCTTATGGACAACCAGATATGGCTCCTTACAGGACAAGGCGGCTAATTCCGATACTCTTTTAGCCGAACAAACGGCTACTAAGAAAATCAATTTCCTGGTGAGAAGAACCAAGGAAATGTGTTGCAATGGTTCAAACGGTTGTTTCTGTAGAACCGACAGAACCAGGTTTAAGTCCCAAGGACATATGGGAATACTAACCGGAGGGCTAATACGCATCACTCCTTGTATGAAAGCTTTGACTAGTGAATGCGAAGCCAAGGGCCTTTGAAAAAATATTGACAAGGCCGAAATCTGACCCTTGATAGTACTCAAGGCCAGCTTCCTATCTACAGCCCACTGTAGGAAGTCCAAAATCCTCCCTATCACGTACTTACGTGGATGCCATTTCTTGGCCTCACACCACGTAATGTACGCTTTCCAGATCCTATAATAGATCTGCCTGGATACCGGCTTCCTGGCATTGATCATGGTAGATACCATAGAATTAGAGAGCCCTCTCTTTTTCAGAATGTGGGCTTCAATAGCCAGGCCGTCAAACCTAGGGCTGGTAAGGAAGGGTGGTATATCGGTCCCTGCGACAGCAGGTCCGGACGATGTGGGAGGGTCCAAGGACTCCTCACTGACATTTTTACAATCTCCGCGTACCATGCCCTTCGGGGCCACGCTGGAGCCACCAGAATCACTGGTTTCTTTTCTACCCTGATTCTGCGGAGTAATCGCGGTAACAATTGTGGCGGTGGGAATGCATATATCAGCTTGAACTGATCCCAAGGGAACACTAGGGCATCCGAGCCGCAAGCTAGAGGATCCCTTGTGCGAGACACAAATCTGTCCACCTTTGCGTTGAATCTGGATGCTAGCAGATCTACATCCGGTGTTCCCCACCGCTGGCATATTGCCTGGAAAACCTCGGGGTGAAGAGACCATTCCCCCGGGCATAATTGTTGGCGACTTAAAAAGTCCGCTCTCCAATTTTCCACTCCTGGGATGAAAACCGCGGATATGGCTGGGACATATTTTTCTGCCCACTCCAGGATGCAATTTGCTTCCCTCTGGGCTGCACGACTCCTGGTGCCACCCTGGTGATTGATATATGCCACTGCTGTGGCATTGTCTGATTGAATTCTGACAGGGGACCCTTGGAGTTTGGATGTCCATGCTACTAGGGCATACCGGGCTGCTCGTATCTCTAAGAGATTGATGGGCAGGGCTTTTTCTGCTTCTGACCACTTGCCCTGGAGAGACCATTGCTCCAGTACTGCCCCCCAGCCTATGAGGCTGGCATCTGTAGTGACTACCTTCCAAGAAACCGGACTGAAGGGTTTCCCTTTTTCCAGATTCTGGGGCACCAACCACCAATGGAGGCTCTTGCGAACGGAAGGGGACAGGGACATTGGTAAGTCTAAAGCCTGAACTTTTTTGTTCCAGGCTGACAGTATGGCCCTTTGCAAATTCCTTGAATGGAATTGACCGTAGGGTACCGCTTCGAATGAAGCCACCATTTTTCCCAGCAGCCTCATGCAGAGGCGTATGGATGGTTTTCTTTTTGTACCCACTAAGTGGGTCAAATCTTTTAAAGACGACACCTTCTCTGGAGGTAAGAAAATCTTTCTCTGATTTGAATCCAGCCTTAGCCCCAAGTATTCCAGACTTTTGACTGGTCTTAGAGCTGACTTGTCCCGGTTGATAATCCAACCGTGATATTCCAGATACTTGATTGTCTTGTGAATAGCTACTTCCAGCTTTTCCACTGAGTGGTCTATTAGTAGCAGGTCGTCTAGATATGCCATTATCGTTACACCCTGTGTTCTTAGATTGGCCAATAATGGGGCCAGAATTTTTGTGAACACTCGTGGTGCTGTGGCCAGACCGAAAGGTAAGGCTCTGAACTGAAAATGGCGCCCTTCTACTGCAAAGCGTAGAAATTTCTGGTGGGCCGGAAAGATGGGAATATGCAGATAAGCATCCTTTATGTCGATCGAGGCTAACCATTCCTGCCCTTGTAGGGCGGTGGCCACCGATCGGATCGACTCCATCCGAAAAGTCCTGATATTTAGGAACTTGTTTAGCCCTTTTATATTTAATATGGGCCTCACGTCCCCATTTGGTTTGGGGACTGTGAAAAGGTTTGAGTAAAACCCGAATCCACTTTCTTCCAGGGGAACCTTCATGATTACACCTTGGAGCAATAGTTGTTCTAGTGCCAGAAGGAGGGATCCTCTCTTTTGGGGATCTCTTGGCACGTTTGACCTCATAAATTGGGCAGGAGGAGTGCCTTTTAACTCCAGCTTGTATCCCAGACTTACTGCGGAGAGCACCCATCTGTCTCTGATGGTGTCCCGCCAGGTCTCTGTGAACAACTGAAGCCTTCCCCCCACCCGATTGAGTGGGGGCAACGCTTCATGCCTTGGGGGGAGGTTTTGTACCTCTCTTGATCCAGGGCTTCTTGTTACCCTGTGATTGTCCCTGATTTCTGCCCCCTGAATTTGACCGCGGAGGCCGTCGGAACTGCTTCACAGCCGATGCCCGGGACTGGAGAAGTAGGCCTCTTAAAAGAAGGACTTCTACCCTTGTTCTTAACCGGTAAGAGTGAACTTTTACCGGCAGAAATTTTCTGGATATATTTGTCCAGATCTTCTCCAAATAAGCGTTCTCCATGAAATGGGAAGCTAACCAGCAGTTTTTTACAGGGAGCTTCAGCAGACCAGTTTTTGAGCCACAGAAGCCTACGCATATGTACTATAGACAGCGTAAAGCGGGAGGCCTGTTGGATTGTATCCTTTATGGCGTCCACCGCGACACAAGGCTCTAGGTAGGTCAGCTAGGGCAAGAGCCTGCTGATCTGGTAAGTCCCTTAAGACTTGTTTCAACTGATCTTTCACTGCTTGGCAGACCCCAATCGCTGCTACCGCAGGTTGTGTCACCATGCTTGCTGTAGAGAAAGCAGATTTTAGTAAAGACTCCAATTTTTTATCTATTGGGTCTTTGACATTGGAACATTATCTACTGGACATGTCAGTGATTTGTTCACAGAAGAGATGGCTGCGTCCACTGTAGGGACCCTCCATTTTTTTATGAACTTATCCTCCATGGGATAGATCACCGGAAATCTCTTGGGGGGAGCAAATATTTTATCAGGATGCTCCCAATCCTGGTAAATAAGCCCTTCTAATAAAGGGTGGATTGGGAAGGAACAGACAGCCTGGGGAGTTTTTAGCGACCCCAGCGAGGAAACCGTAGTGGATGGTGGTTCCGCCAGAGGCATTTTAAATGCTGATCGGACCATATTACTCAGAGACTGAACCCATAATCTTTCAGCCTGAGATGCTGAGAAAGGTTCTTCCACTGTTGATTCCTCCATAACTGAATCAACCTCATCCTGATCCCCTTCAGGTAGGTCGATCTCTGTGTGGGGCTGTTCCTCCACTAACAGGCACTCTGAAGGAGGAGACGGAGATCGGACGCGCTTTTCCTGTGACAGGGAAGCAGCGATCAATGCTGTTAATCCCTCTTCCAATCCTCCCAGAGTTGAGGATAAAACCTCCTCTGTTATATATACAGGAGCAGGTGGACTGGGGACAGCCGCAGCACCAGGCATTCCTGCGGGGTTTCTACGGCTACTGACCTCTGAATTCTCAGGGGAGATTGGTGCAGTACAAGCATGCCCAATATCCTCAGAGCCCGATGGAGACCCCTTTTGGCTTCCTGGAAGACCTATTTCCGGAGCGTCTGGACGACATATCCTTTAAGCACAAAGCTGAGGTATTCCCGTCGTCATACACCAATTTTTGCTGGTAATAGTCTAACAAAGTTGCTGCTATATACCAGCTGGTGTCCACTAAAGTGCCTTTCTATGGGGATGCCTGCATCAACCGCCTCTGTGTGCCACTGTTTGTTGCTAGCTCTGTTTGCATCCAGCTGACACTTGTACTGTGTCTTTTAACCATGCTGGGACGCCCGCACATGCGCAGAAGCGCCGCGGCGCGCATCGAGCGTCATCCACCCGCCCCGCCCCTTTTTTTCATAGGAGGCGCGTGCACGCGCCCGCGCGCGCGCCCGTGCGCCATTGGCGCCCTTTTCGAAATCAAACAGGGGACTAGGAGCCAGGGCCCTTTTTGCCGGAGGGCCTGTGCGGTGGATGAGCGCAGCAACAGGGCAGAGGAAGTGGATTCCCACAGAGAAACTTACCAGCTGCCTGGATCTTTTGACTTGAGAAAACCAAAGATCCACATGACAAGAAAAATGGACTACAGCGGCCTCTAGTGGTTTAACACAGGTACCGCGGTCCCTTTTTCTTTTTTTTCTTGACTACTATTAAAATTTTACATTTTCAGTAGTTACAGGCAAACACAGATATTTAGCGGGAATACCGTTAGGTAACAGACAGAAAGACAAATTAGGCTTGGGGGTCCCCCAATAGAACCAAGTTCCTGGGGGCCCCCACTTACCTTTTCCTCGCCGCAGGACTTTGTTTGGTCCACAGAAGCCCAAACTTCACCTATCACGGCAGGCATTGTAATTAAACCTTCAGGGACCGGGTTCCCAAGGATTCCACTCCCCTGGACCTGTATAGCACCCTGCACAGACAACATCTTGGTCGTGGGTATGACCAGAGCTCTGGATCCCAGGGTCCAGCCCTCCTAAGAGAAGCATTACAGGCAAAACCTTGCTCTTCTCTTGCAAGGCCCGGGTACCGACCGTTTAGCTATGAAGCTTTTTTGGTGGGATCCGGAATAGCTTACTAAGGCCCAAAAGAACCTGTACGCAAGCCCAGTGAAAACACATGTTACTCTTTGGCCAACACCTTAGACACTGGCAAAAAACTGAGGTGCTCCCGGATGGGAGGGGCTTATATAGGGGAGGGTACTTCCGGTTTGGAATTGGCCAGTGCCAACACCTGAAGGTAATCTATATAACCCATTAGTAATGACTAAGTCGCTCTGTGTCCCGTGATGTACGAAAAAGAAATACAGTACAGTGTATACAGCTAAGGACTGTGCAGTATATTATATACAGTACAGTGTATACAGCTAAGGGCTGTGTGGTATATTATATACAGTACAGTGTATACAGCTAAGGACTGTGCAGTATATTATATACAGTACAGTGTATACAGCTAAGGGCTGTGCGGTATATTATATACAGTACAGTGTATACAGCTAAGGACTGTGCAGTATATTATATACAGTACAGTGTATACAGCTAAGGGCTGTGCGGTATATTATATACAGTACAGTGTATACAGCTAAGGACTGTGCAGTATATTATATACAGTACAGTGTATACAGCTAAGGGTTGTGTGGTATATTATATACAGTACAGTGTATACAGCTCAGGGCTGTGTGGTATATTATATACAGTACAGTGTATACAGCTAAGGACTGTGCAGTATATTATATACAGTACAGTCTATACAGCTAAGGACTGTGCGGTATATTATATACAGTACAGTGTATACAGCTAAGGACTGTGCAGTATATTATATACAGTACAGTGTATACAGCTAAGGGCTGTGTGGTATATAATATACAGTACAGTGCATACAGCTAAGGACTGAGCTGTATACACTGTACATAATATACTGCACAGTCCTTAGCTGTATACACTGTACATAATATACTGCAAAGGACTGTACAGTATATTATATACAGTACAGTGTATACAGCTAAGGGTTTGCAGTACATTTATATACAGTACAGTGTATACAGCTAAGGACTGTGCGGTATATTATATACAGTACAGTGTATACAGCTAAGGACTGTGCAGTATATTATATACAGTACAGTGTATACAGCTCAGGGCTGTGCGGTATATTATATACAGTACAGTGTATACAGCTAAGGGTTGTGCAGTACATTTATATACAATACAGTGTATACAGCTGGGCAGTGTACAGTATATTATGTACAGTACAGTGTATATAGCTCAGCAACGTGGAGTATAAAATTTACAGGACATGGTATAATGCAGTGCAGTGTGGAATGTATAATATATATAGCAAAGGATATAAAGCACAGCAGTGTGGGGTGTATAATATACAGCACAGGGGTATTAAGCAAACCAGTGTGGAGTATATAATATACAGCACAGTGTATAAAGCTGAACAGTGTGGAGTATATAATGTACAGCACAGGGTATAAAGCTGATCAGTGTGGAATATATTCTATACAGCACAGTGTATAAAGCTGAGCAGTAGGGAGTATATAATATATAGTACATTGTATACAGCTCAGCAGTGTGGAATATATAATATAGAGCTGAGTGTTTAAAGCTGAGCAGTGCTAATTATATCATATACCGCACAGGGCATAAAGCTTAGCCGTGAGGAGTATGTATTATACAGCACAGGTAATAATGGGAAGCACTGGGGAGTATTTACTGTACAGCACAGGGTACAAAGTGAAGCAGTGAGTATATAATATACAGCACAGGGTATAGTGGGGAGTATATACTATACAGCACAGGGTATAAAGCAGAACAGTCTGGAGTATAAAATATTCAGCACTGGGTATAGAGAGGAGCAGAGGGGGGGTAATAATATGCCACACATGGTATAAAGCATAGTAGTGTAGAGTATATAATATACAGCACAGGGCATAAAGAACAGCAGTGAGGAGTATAGATGTAGCACCCTGGAGTTTAGTCAGGGATTCTCCTCACAAATGTATTTGCCAGGAATAATTATCCTGGTTGGTTGTTAGAGATCGATTGATTTCTTCCTAAGTTTGGCCTTGTTGCCCTTTTCTCTTCTACCACTAGGTGGCCGGGTACTTGGTAGTAATAGATATGAGAAGGGCAACCCAAGGTCAGGTTATGGGTATATGGGGTATCTCAGCCAATGGGCAGGGGTTTTCTTGAACCCCTTGGCCTGCTGGGAGCACCTATATATTTGGGTGGAGTCAGGTGATCGGGGGTTCTGTGCCACCTGGACGGCTGTCTGGGTGGGCATGTGTTGTATTGCCCGGGCTGCTAGGCTGGAGATTGGGCCTATCCCGGGCACATCTGGCTGCCAGGCTGTGTGAGGGCCTATCTAGAAGCAAGAGAGCGGCTTAGGGTTGGGATTGCGGATTGCAGTCCAACCAGAAGTGACGGTTTTGCCGGCCGGAGAACCTGTCGTGGTCGGAGGTAGAAGGAAAGCTGTCGCCAGTAAGGGACCATCCACCTTATTACCAGGGACCACAGTGAGTAGCTGAAGCAAGTACCAGAGCAGCATTCTCACCAACGGGGACGGTGAAGAATCGGGAAACTTCAGGTGGTGATCAAGTCAGGGACCCAACCTGTGGAGGTGACGCATGCAGAGCAGCCTTGTGTGCCGGGCCAGGGACCCAACCTGTGGAGGTGACGCATGCAGAGCAGCCTTGTGTGCCGGGCCAGGGACCCAACCTGTGGAGGTGACGCATGCAGAGCAGCCTTGTGTGCCGGGCCAGGGACCCAACCTGTGGAGGTGACGCATGCAGAGCAGCCTTGTGTGCCGGGCCAGGGACCCAACCTGTGGAGGTGACGCATGCAGAGCAGCCTTGTGTGCCGGGCCAGGGACCCAACCTGTGGCGGTGACGCATGCAGAGCAGCCTTGTGTGCCGGGCCAGGGACCCAACCTGTGGAGGTGACGCATGCAGAGCAGCCTTGTGTGCCGGGCCAGGGACCCAACCTGTGGAGGTGACGCATGCAGAGCAGCCTTGTGTGCCGGGCCAGGGACCCAACCTGTGGAGGTGACGCATGCAGAGCAGCCTTGTGTGCCGGGCCAGGGACCCAACCTGTGGAGGTGACGCATGCAGAGCAGCCTTGTGTGCCGGGCCAGGGACCCAACCTGTGGAGGTGACGCATGCAGAGCAGCCTTGTGTGCCGGGCCAGGGACCCAACCTGTGGAGGTGACGCATGCAGAGCAGCCTTGTGTGCCGGGCCAGGGACCCAACCTGTGGAGGTGACGCATGCAGAGCAGCCTTGTGTGCCGGGCCAGGGACCCAACCTGTGGAGGTGACGCATGCAGAGCAGCCTTGTGTGCCGGGCCAGGGACCCAACCTGTGGAGGTGACGCATGCAGAGCAGCCTTGTGTGCCGGGCCAGGGACCCAACCTGTGGAGGTGACGCATGCAGAGCAGCCTTGTGTGCCGGGCCAGGGACCCAACCTGTGGCGGTGACGCATGCAGAGCAGCCTTGTGTGCCGGGCCAGGGACCCAACCTGTGGAGGTGACGCATGCAGAGCAGCCTTGTGTGCCGGGCCAGGGACCCAACCTGTGGAGGTGACGCATGCAGAGCAGCCTTGTGTGCCGGGCCAGGGACCCAACCTGTGGAGGTGACGCATGCAGAGCAGCCTTGTGTGCCGGGCCAGGGACCCAACCTGTGGAGGTGACGCATGCAGAGCAGCCTTGTGTGCCGGGCCAGGGACCCAACCTGTGGAGGTGACGCATGCAGAGCAGCCTTGTGTGCCGGGCCAGGGACCCAACCTGTGGAGGTGACGCATGCAGAGCAGCCTTGTGTGCCGGGCCAGGGACCCAACCTGTGGAGGTGACGCATGCAGAGCAGCCTTGTGTGCCGGGCCAGGGACCCAACCTGTGGAGGTGACGCATGCAGAGCAGCCTTGTGTGCCGGGCCAGGGACCCAACCTGTGGAGGTGACGCATGCAGAGCAGCCTTGTGTGCCGGGCCAGGGACCCAACCTGTGGAGGTGACGCATGCAGAGCAGCCTTGTGTGCCGGGCCAGGGACCCAACCTGTGGAGGTGACGCATGCAGAGCAGCCTTGTGTGCCGGGCCAGGGACCCAACCTGTGGAGGTGACGCATGCAGAGCAGCCTTGTGTGCCAGGCCAGGGACCCAACCTGTGGAGGTGACGCATGCAGAGCAGCCTTGTGTGCCGGGCCAGGGACCCAACCTGTGGAGGTGACGCATGCAGAGCAGCCTTGTGTGCCAGGCCAGGGACCCAACCTGTGGAGGTGACGCATGCAGAGCAGCCTTGTGTGCCGGGCCAGGGACCCAACCTGTGGAGGTGACGCATGCAGAGCAGCCTTGTGTGCCAGGCCAGGGACCGAGCTGGTCAGAAGGGGTGAAGCCTGAGAAGTATCGGGAGTGCCAAGCTAAGGACCCAGCAGGGAAGCGTTGGTGAGGCTTGGAGAAGATACAACTGTGAAGACTGGCGGAGGTGAAGGGATTCAGTGGCAGTGAATCAGAGGGTCTAGTGAGAGTCCCGGAGCTCAGAGGGCTGAAGAACTACAAGGAGAAGTTGTGGTGAAGGTGAAAGAACTGTGACGCTTTCATTAGGAACGGGTAAAGACGGTTGCCATAGGAAACGGCATTCCTACACGTGCAGATGTGGCGCCTTTCCCTGCACGGCTGTCCTCCTATTGTAGACTCGGAGTCTTCTAATTGAACTTGTAACTACTCGAGGGTGTCCTGACCCTGACCCTCTTGCCCCCATAAAAGTTTGTAAGAGAAATAAACATCTCTTTTGCATTCAAGAAGTGTCTGGCGCCCAATAACTTCCACCTTACACCCACTGTGCCTCACAACCCACCACATACAGAAGGATGACGGCTATCTCTGGCTCTGGAGGTTCTCATTAGACTGAAGGAGGCCGGAGAGCTTGCTACATATAATATACAGCACAGGGTGTAAAGCAGAGAAGTGGCGAGTATATAATATAGAGCACAAGGTATAAAGCAGAGAAGTGGGGAGTATATAATATACAGCACAGGGTATAAAGCAGAGATGTGGGGAGTATGTAATATACAGCACAGGGTATAAAGCAGAGAAGTGGGGAGTATATAATATAGAGCACAAGGTATAAAGCAGAGAAGTGGGGAGTATATAATATACAGCACAGGGTATAAAGCAGAGAAGTGGGGAGTATATAATATACAGCACAGGGTATAAAGCAGAGATGTGGGGAGTATGTAATATACAGCACAGGGTATAAAGCAGAGAAGTGGCGAGTATATAATATACAGCACAGGGTATAAAGCAGAGAAGTGGGGAGTATATAATATAGAGCACAAGGTATAAAGCAGAGAAGTGGGGAGTATATAATATACAGCACAGGGTATAAAACAGAGAAGTGGGGAGTATATAATATACAGCACAGGGTATAAAGCAGAGATGTGGGGAGTATATAATATACAGCACAGGGTATAAAGCAGAGAAGTGGCGAGTATATAATATAGAGCACAAGGTATAAAGCAGAGATGTGGGGAGTATATAATATACAGCACAGGGTATAAAGCAGAGAAGTGGCGAGTATATAATATACAGCACAGGGTATAAAGCAGAGAAGTGGGGAGTATATAATATAGAGCACAAGGTATAAAGCAGAGAAGTGGGGAGTATATAATATACAGCACAGGGTATAAAGCAGAGAAGTGGGGAGTATATAATATACAGCACAGGGTATAAAGCAGAGATGTGGGGAGTATGTAATATACAGCACAGGGTATAAAGCAGAGATGTGGGGAGTATATAATATACAGCACAGGGTATAAAGCAGAGATGTGGGGATTATATAATATACAGCACAGGGTATAAAGCAGAGATGTGGGGAGTATATAATATACAGCACAGGGTATAAAGCAGAGATATAGGAGTATATAATATACAGCACAGGGTATAAAGCAGAGAAGTGGGGAGTATATAATATACAGCACAGGGTATAAAGCAGAGATGTGGGGATTATATAATATACAGCACAGGGTATAAAGCAGAGATATAGGAGTATATAATATACAGCACAGGGTATAAAGCAGAGAAGTGGGGAGTATATAATATACAGCACAGGGTATAAAGCAGAGATGTGGGGAGTATATAATATACAGCACAGGGTATAAAGCAGAGATGTGGGGAGTATATAATATACAGCACAGGGTATAAAGCAGAGATATAGGAGTATATAATATACAGCACAGGGTATAAAGCAGAGAAGTGGGGAGTATATAATATACAGCACAGGGTATAAAGCAGAGATGTGGGGATTATATAATATACAGCACAGGGTATAAAGCAGAGAAGTGGGGAGTATATAATATACAGCACAGGGTATAAAGCAGAGATGTGGGGAGTATATAATATACAGCACAGGGTATAAAGCAGAGATGTGGGGAGTATATAATATACAGCACAAGGTATAAAGCAGAGATGTGGGGAGTATATAATATACAGCACAGGGTATAAAGCAGAGATGTGGGGAGTATATAATATACAGCACAAGGTATAAAGCAGAGATGTGGGGAGTATATAATATACGGCACAGGGTATAAAGCAGAGATGTGGGGAGTATATAATATACAGCACAAGGTATAAAGCAGAGATGTGGGGAGTATATAATATACAGCACAGGGTATAAAGCAGAGATGTGGGGAGTATATAATATACAGCACAAGGTATAAAGCAGAGATGTGGGGAGTATATAATATACGGCACAGGGTATAAAGCAGAGATGTGGGGAGTATATAATATACAGCACAAGGTATAAAGCAGAGAAGTGGGGAGTATATAATATACAGCACAGGGTATAAAGCAGAGATGTGAGGAGTATATAATATACGGCACAGGGTATGAAGGCGAGCACTTGGGAGTATATAATATGCAGCACAATGTATAAAGGGGAGCACTTAAGAGTATATCATGTACAGCACAGTGTATAAAGGGGAGCACTTGAGAGTATATCATGTACAGCACAGTGTATAAAGAGGAGCACTTGGGAGTATATAATGTACAGCACAGTGTATAAAGGGGAGCACTTGAGAGTATATCATGTACAGCACAATGTATAAAGGGGCGCACTTGGGAGTATATCATGTACAGCACAGTGTATAAAGGGGAGCACTTGGGAGTATATAATGTACAGCACAGTGTATAAAGGGGAGCACTTGGGAGTATATCATGTACAGCACAGTGTATAAAGGGGAGCACTTGGGAGTATATCATGTACAGCACAGTGTATAAAGGGGAGCACTTGAGAGTATATCATGTACAGCACAGTGTATAAAGGGGAGCACTTGGGAGTATATCATGTACAGCACAGTGTATAAAGGGGAGCACTTGGGAGTATATAATATGCAGCACAGTGTATAAAGGGGAGCACTTCAGAGTATATCATGTACAGCACAATGTATAAAGGGGAGCACTTGGGAGTATATAATGTTCAGCACAGTGTATAAAGGGGAGCACTTGGGAGTATATAATATGCAGCACAGTGTATAAAGGGGAGCACTTGAGAGTATATCATGTACAGCACAATGTATAAAGGGGAGCACTTGGGAGTATATAATGTTCAGCACAGTGTATAAAGGGGAGCACTTGGGAGTATATAATATACAGCACAGTGTATAAAGGGGAGCACTTGGGAGTATATAATGTACAGCACAGTGTATAAAGGGGAGCACTTGGGAGTATATCATATACAGCACAGTGTATAAAGGGGAGCACTTGGGAGTATATAATGTACAGCACAGTGTATAGAGGGGAGCACTTGGGAGTATATCATATACAGCACAGTGTATAAAGGGGAGCACTTGGGAGTATATCATATACAGCACAGTGTATAAAGGGGAGCACTTGGGAGTATATAATGTACAGCACAGTGTATAAAGGGGAGCACTTGGGAGTATATCATATACAGCACAGTGTATAAAGGGGAGCACTTGGGAGTATATAATGTACAGCACAGTGTATAGAGGGGAGCACTTGGGAGTATATCATATACAGCACAGTGTATAAAGGGGAGCACTTGGGAGTATATCATATACAGCACAGTGTATAAAGGGGAGCACTTGGGAGTATATAATGTACAGCACAGTGTATAAAGGGGAGCACTTGGGAGTATATCATATACAGCACAGTGTATAATCTGACACCCCACACATGGCCTGGAATTCTATTCTAGTCTCTCGGTATCTGATGCTGATCCAGTGATTGGCCCTCCAGGTACTGATTGTAAAGATAATGTCTTTTTTTCCAGGATCCCCTTATTAGTGATGTGGGGATTCCCATTCCTAACCATCCAGCCAGGTGACAACCCCTACACATGGTGCCGTTTCTCCAGTGACACCTCCGTATTCTTCTACACACTGTGCTGTTCAGTCATATCGTCCTATTAGACAAACATGCAGTATAGGCTGACATTATGCTGGAAAAGTTATTCCCTCGCCCCGCTCCTGCATTGTAGCCACAGGCCCTATCATAGGGGGCAAAATTTGTAATACAAATAATGTTAATTACTGCAGGATAATATTGTGGGTGATTTCTGTATGTGACATACGGCATCATTCCTGCAGGGTGGAATATATCATGTACAGCACAGTACTCTTAGTTATCTATAGTATAAACTGCTTATGATCATACTACAGTGTATAGAGCAGAGAAATGCGGAATATACAATATAATGTGCGGTATGATGAAAGTTTGGCACTCAACCTCAGGCTACAAAATCCACTGTAATGGAAACCGGGTATAAAATCCATGCGGTACAAGAGCACAACGCATTTCAGCCAAAAGAGGCCTTAGTCATAGCAAAGGATTAAAGACTCTTTAGGGTGAAACGCGTTAGTTCACAGGAGCTATAGGAGCAACAGCGACTCCTCCCACAGCCGCATTGGAGGACCTGGGTTGAGCACAGAGAGTTTTGTATTTAATATAATGTGCAGTACAGTGAATACAGCTGAGCGGTGGGGGGTATATAACATATAGCACAATATATACAGCTGAGTGGTGGGCGGTATATAACATATAGCACAATATATACAGCTGAGCGGTGGGGGGTATATAACATATAGCACAATATATACACCAGAGCGGTGGGGGGTATATAACATATAGCACAATATATACAGCTGAGCGGTGGGGGGTATATAACATATAGCACAATATATACATCTGAGTGGTGGGCGGTATATAACATATAGCACAATATATACAGCTGAGCGGTGGGGGGTATATAACATATAGCACAATATATACAGCTGAGCGGTGGGGGGTATATAACATATAGCACAATATATACAGCTGAGCGGTGGGGGGTATATAACATATAGCACAATATATACAGCTGAGCGGTGGGGGGTATATAACATATAGCACAATATATACAGCTGAGCGGTGGGGGGTATATAACATATAGCACAATATATACAGCTGAGCAGTGTGGGGTATATAACATATAGCACAATATATACAGCTGAGTGGTGGGCGGTATATAACATATAGCACAATATATACAGCTGAGCGGTGGGGGGTATATAACATATAGCACAATATATACAGCTGAGTGGTGTGGAGTATATAACATATAGCACAATATATACACCAGAGCGGTGGGGGGTATATAACATATAGCACAATATATACAGCTGAGCGGTGGGCGGTATATAACATATAGCACAATATATACAGCTGAGTGGTGGGGGGTATATAACATATAGCACAATATATACAGCTGAGTGGTGTGGAGTATATAACATATAGCACAATATATACAGCTGAGCGGTGGGGGGTATATAACATATAGCACAATATATACAGCTGAGTGGTGGGGGGTATATAACATATAGCACAATATATACAGCTGAGTGGTGTGGAGTATATAACATATAGCACAATATATACAGCTGAGCGGTGGGGGGTATATAACATATAGCACAATATATACACCAGAGCGGTGGGGGGTATATAACATATAGCACAATATATACAGCTGAGCGGTGGGCGGTATATAACATATAGCACAATATATACAGCTGAGTGGTGGGCGGTATATAACATATAGCACAATATATACAGCTGAGTGGTGTGGAGTATATAACATATAGCACAATATATACAGCTGAGCGGTGGGGGGTATATAACATATAGCACAATATATACAGCTGAGCGGTGGGGGGTATATAACATATAGCACAATATATACAGCTGAGCGGTGGGGGGTATATAACATATAGCACAATATATACAGCTGAGCAGTGGGGGGTATATAACATATAGCACAATATATACAGCTGAGCAGTGTGGGGTATATAACATATAGCACAATATATACAGCTGAGCGGTGGGGGGTATATAACATATAGCACAATATATACAGCTGAGTGGTGGGCGGTATATAACATATAGCACAATATATACAGCTGAGTGGTGTGGAGTATATAACATATAGCACAATATATACAGCTGAGCGGTGGGGGGTATATAACATATAGCACAATATATACAGCTGAGTGGTGGGCGGTATATAACATATAGCACAATATATACAGCTGAGCGGTGGGGGGTATATAACATATAGCACAATATATACAGCTGAGCGGTGGGGGGTATATAACATATAGCACAATATATACAGCTGAGTGGTGTGGAGTATATAACATATAGCACAATATATACAGCTGAGCGGTGGGGGGTATATAACATATAGCACAATATATACAGCTGAGCGGTGGGGGGTATATAACATATAGCACAATATATACAGCTGAGCGGTGGGGGGTATATAACATATAGCACAATATATACAGCTGAGCGGTGGGGGGTATATAACATATAGCACAATATATACAGCTGAGCGGTGGGGGGTATATAACATATAGCACAATATATACAGCTGAGTGGTGTGGAGTATATAACATATAGCACAATATATACAGCTGAGCGGTGGGGGGTATATAACATATAGCACAATATATACAGCTGAGCGGTGGGGGGTATATAACATATAGCACAATATATACAGCTGAGCGGTGGGGGGTATATAACATATAGCACAATATATACAGCTGAGCGGTGGGGGGTATATAACATATAGCACAATATATACAGCTGAGCGGTGGGGGGTATATAACATATAGCACAATATATACAGCTGAGCGGTGGGGGGTATATGACATATAGCACAATATATACAGCTGAGCGGTGGGGGGTATATAACATATAGCACAATATATACAGCTGAGTGGTGGGCGGTATATAACATATAGCACAATATATACAGCTGAGCGGTGGGGGGTATATGACATATAGCACAATATATACAGCTGAGCGGTGGGGGGTATATAACATATAGCACAATATATACAGCTGAGTGGTGGGCGGTATATAACATATAGCACAATATATACAGCTGAGCGGTGGGGGGTATATAACATATAGCACAATATATAGAGCTGAGTGGTGTGGAGTATATAACATATAGCACAATATATACAGCTGAGCGGTGGGGGGTATATAACATATAGCACAATATATACAGCTGAGCGGTGGGGGGTATATAACATATAGCACAATATATACAGCTGAGCGGTGGGGGGTATATAACATATAGCACAATATATACAGCTGAGTGGTGTGGAGTATATAACATATAGCACAATATATACAGCTGAGCGGTGGGGGGTATATAACATATAGCACAATATATACAGCTGAGTGGTGGGCGGTATATAACATATAGCACAATATATACAGCTGAGCGGTGGGGGGTATATAACATATAGCACAATATATACAGCTGAGTGGTGTGGAGTATATAACATATAGCACAATATATACAGCTGAGCGGTGGGGGGTATATAACATATAGCACAATATATACAGCTGAGCGGTGGGGGGTATATAACATATAGCACAATATATACAGCTGAGCGGTGGGGGGTATATAACATATAGCACAATATATACAGCTGAGCGGTGGGGGGTATATAACATATAGCACAATATATACAGCTGAGCGGTGGGGGGTATATAACATATAGCACAATATATACAGCTGAGCGGTGGGGGGTATATAACATATAGCACAATATATACAGCTGAGCGGTGGGGGGTATATAACATATAGCACAATATATACAGCTGAGTGGTGGGCGGTATATAACATATAGCACAATATATACAGCTGAGTGGTGTGGAGTATATAACATATAGCACAATATATACAGCTGAGTGGTGTGGAGTATATAACATATAGCACAATATATACAGCTGAGCGGTGGGGGGTATATAACATATAGCACAATATATACAGCTGAGCGGTGGGGGGTATATAACATATAGCACAATATATACAGCTGAGCGGTGGGGGGTATATAACATATAGCACAATATATACAGCTGAGTGGTGTGGAGTATATAACATATAGCACAATATATACAGCTGAGCGGTGGGGGGTATATAACATATAGCACAATATATACAGCTGAGTGGTGGGCGGTATATAACATATAGCACAATATATACAGCTGAGTGGTGGGCGGTATATAACATATAGCACAATATATACAGCTGAGCGGTGTGGAGTATATAACATATAGCACAATATATACAGCTGAGTGGTGTGGGGTATATAACATATAGCACAATATATACAGCTGAGTGGTGGGGGGTATATAACATATAGCACAATATATACAGCTGAGCGGTGGGGGGTATATAACATATAGCACAATATATACAGCTGAGTGGTGTGGAGTATATAACATATAGCACAATATATACAGCTGAGCGGTGGGGGGTATATAACATATAGCACAATATATACAGCTGAGCGGTGGGCGGTATATAACATATAGCACAATATATACAGCTGAGCGGTGGGGGGTATATAACATATAGCACAATATATACAGCTGAGCGGTGGGGGGTATATAACATATAGCACAATATATACAGCTGAGCGGTGGGGGGTATATAACATATAGCACAATATATACAGCTGAGCGGTGTGGTGTATTTTATTTTATACACAGCTAAGTAGTGTGGAGTATATAACACACAGCACAGTGTGTGCAGCCAGCCACATGGGAGTATGTAACATACAGCATATTGCGGTGTGAAGCACATAATATGGTTACAGAGTAGAGAGATAGTGATGCTCATAGAAGAGGGAGGATTAGACAGTGAAAGGTTAATGTGTATTGATTGGAAGGAGTCCAGTAAAACGATTTAATATTCGGTCCCCAGAGGAGCTCACACTCTAATGTCCCCCCACAGACACATCCATTATTATTATAATACATTATATAGCTCTGACATATACCGCAGTGCTGTACAGAGAACACTGAGCTGTCACATCAGTCTGTACCAGAGGAGCTCACACTCTAATGTCCCCTCCCCCCACCACCACAGTCACACACTATTGTTATACATTGATATAGCTCTGACAAATACCGCAGTGCTGTACAGAGAACACTGAGCCATTCATATACATCTTTGCCCCAGAGGAGCTTACACTCTCATGTGCCCCCTCTAGGGTTGCCACCTGTCCAGGATTCACCCGGACAGTTCGGGTTTAGAATCATGTGTCCGGGTTTCAAACTGCCTGAAACCCGGACACATTATTCAGACTGGACTCTGGCCTCCCAGCAGGGTTGTCTAAGCTGAGAGTGTCTGTTACTCTCTCTTTCACACTGCACAAAGCCAGCACTAACAGTTCCCCCCCCCCCCCCATACAGATGGGAGAGGAGAGAGGGCTCGATCTGCTCCTCTTCCTCCCGCCCCTACCCCCTCTGCCCACACTCCAATAACCAGCGCTGTGCCTCAGAAAAGGGAAGCGGGGGGCCCGAACTTTGAAGTACAGCAGCCTCAGATACATCTGGATGAGAGGTGTTGACTGCCAAGGGGTGAGTGAGCTCACCATCCATCCCTGTCTGTGACTGAAGTCTCCCATCCCCCCTCTCTCCTGCTTCTGAGTGATTACACTAAGGTAAATCAGGGTTCTCAGAGCACCTCTTGTATCACAGTTTCCCTTTACACCAGAGGCCACAGTGTTCCCCCTTACATCAGAGTCCTCACCGTGCATCAGAGTTCTCAGGTTTCCCAGAGCATCCCTTATGTTAGTCCCCAGAGTTCTCCCTTACATCAGAGTCTGCAGAGTCCCACCATACAGTGTAATGCCTGTCTGGAAAACTGCCATGAGAGCTTTTGGTCGGGAATCCCGGCCGTGTGTATGCTCCATCGCAGTTTTCCCAACGAGAAAACTGCCGAAAAAAAAAAGAGAACCAGCTTTCTTTTTTCCCGTCGGGAAAACCGGCCGTGTGTAGGCTTTTCCGAGGGGAAAAAAAACGCGCATGCTCAGAATCAAGTATGAGACGGGAGCGCTCGTTCTGATAAAACTAGTGTTCATAATGGAGATATCACATTCGTCACGCTGTAACGGACTGAAGAGCACGAGGCTGAAAAGCGCGAATCGTCTTTACTAACACGAGGATCAGCAAAAGCAGCCCAAAGGGTGGCGCCATCCGAATGGAACTTCCCCTTTATAGTGCCGTCGTTACGTGTTGTACGTCACCGCGCTTTGGACGGGCAGTATTTGGCCTGAATGTGTGTATGCAAGGTATACACATGTTTTTTTTTCCTGCCGAGAAAAACTGTCGTGTGTACAAGGCATAAGGGAACTCTGTGGACTCTGATGTAAAAAGGACTCTGTGGACTCTGATGTAAAGGGGACTCTGTGGACTCTGATGTAAAAAGGACTCTGTGGACTCTGATGTAAAGGGGACTCTGTGGACTCTGATGTAAAGGGGACTCTGTGGATTCTGATGTAAAGGGGACTCTGTGGATTCTGATGTAAAGGGGACTCTGTGGATCCTGATGTAAAGGGGACTCTGTGGACTCTGATGTAAAGGGAACTCTGTGGACTCTGATGTAAAAAGGACTCTGTGGACTCTGATGTAAAAAGGACTCTGTGGACTCTGATGTAAAGGGAACTCTGTGGACTCTGATGTAAAGGGAACTCTGTGGACTCTGATGTAAAAAGGACTCTGTGGACTCTGATGTAAAGGGGACTCTGTGGACTCTGATGTAAAGGGAACTCTGTGGACTCTGATGTAAAGGGGACTCTGTGGACTCTGATGTAAAAAGGACTCTGTGGACTCTGATGTAAAAAGGACTCTGTGGACTCTGATGTAAAGGGGACTCTGTGGACTCTGATGTAAAAAAGGACTCTGTGGACTCTGATGTAAAGGGGACTCTGTGGACTCTGATGTAAAGGGGACTCTGTGGATTCTGATGTAAAGGGGACTCTGTGGATTCTGATGTAAAGGGGACTCTGTGGATTCTGATGTAAAGGGGACTCTGTGGATTCTGATGTAAAGGGGACTCTGTGGACTCTGATGTAAAGGGAACTCTGTGGACTCTGATGTAAAAAGGACTCTGTGGACTCTGATGTAAAAAGGACTCTGTGGACTCTGATGTAAAGGGAACTCTGTGGACTCTGATGTAAAGGGAACTCTGTGGACTCTGATGTAAAAAGGACTCTGTGGACTCTGATGTAAAGGGGACTCTGTGGACTCTGATGTAAAGGGAACTCTGTGGACTCTGATGTAAAAAGGACTCTGTGGACTCTGATGTAAAAAGGACTCTGTGGACTCTGATGTAAAAAGGACTCTGTGGACTCTGATGTAAAAAGGACTCTGTGGACTCTGATGTAAAGGGAACTCTGTGGACTCTGATGTAAAGGGAACTCTGTGGACTCTGATGTAAAGGGAACTCTGTGGACTCTGATGTAAAAAAGACTCTGTGGACTCTGATGTAAAAAGGACTCTGTGGACTCTGATGTAAAGGGAACTCTGTGGACTCTGATGTAAAGGGGACTCTGTGGATTCTGATGTAAAGGGATCTCTGTGGATTCTGATGTAAAGGGGACTCTGTGGACTCTGATGTAAAGGGGGAACTCTGTGGACTCTGATGTAAAGGGGGAACTCTGTGGACTCTGATGTAAAGGGGGAACTCTGTGGACTCTGATGTAAAGGGGACTCTGTGGATTCTGATGTAAAGGGGGACTCTTGTGATTAACTTCATATGATTAGAAATGTTATTTAATTGCAAAATATATGTATAGTTTATACTATAAAAAAAAATCTGTGCGCCGCTATAGTGTTTGGGTTCGACTTGAAGAAAAGGTGGCAACCCTACCCCCACAGTCACACGCTATTATTATACATTATATAGCTCTGACATATACTGTGGTGCTGTACAGAGAACACAGAGCCAGTCACACCAGTCTCTGTACCAGAGGAGCTCACACTCTGACGCAGTGAGTATATGAATAGAGTGGCCGGTGCTCCAGGCTGTCCCCGGTTTTCCGATGCCGGGGATAAGTGGCGGCTCTGCTGATAATAAATCTATTCATGTGTTGAGATGGAGTTGGAGGCAGCAGAGCTCTCCTGGGATTGCTGCTTGATATCAGGCCGCTTGATGAATAATCTATGAGCATTTCATCTGGAGAGCATGCAAAGGCTTTAGCTGTCAAAGTCCTATTCTGCCTGTCACGGCATTGGGAGATCAGGCAGAAATAAATACTGACTGTGATCCACACTGGAATCCTACACAGGGACCGTGATACCAGAGGAGGGAAATGGCAGTCACAGGGACCCTGAAAGCCCAGACTGATTCTTCCTTGGTTCTATTTAGTCCTTGGTGCCAAAATGGGGTCCACTTTCTTCATCAACCAGCAGACCAGAAGACAAAGACCAATCCAACATACAGGACTGCATGTCCCTCTTCAGCTGTGTCCTCTGCATCCCCCAAATCTCTTTGCACCTCCATATTTCTCTGCACCCCTTATATTGTACTCTAATCCCTCTACACCCCCCTGATATTGTACTCTAATCCCTCTGCACCCCCTGATATTGTACTCTAATCCCTCTACACCCCCTGATATTGTACTCTAATCCCTTTACACGCCCTGATATTGTACTCTAATCCCTCTACACCCCCTGATATTGTACTCTAATCCCTTTACACGCCCTGATATTGTACTCTAATCCCTCTACACCCCCTGATATTGTACTCTAATCCCTTTACACGCCCTGATATTGTACTCTAATCCCTTTACACCCCCTGATATTGTACTCTAGTCCCTCTGCACCCCCTGATATTGTACTCTAATCCCTCTACATCCCCTGATATTGTACTCTAATCCCTCTGCACCCCCTGATGTTGTACTCTAATCCCTCTGCACCCCCTGATATTGTACTCTAATCCCTCTGCACCCCCTGATATTGTACTCTAATCCCTCTGCACCCCCTGATATTGTACTCTAATCCCTCTGCACCCCCTGATATTGTACTCTAATCCCTCTGCACCCCCTGATATTGTATTGTACTCTAATCCCTCTGCACCCCCTGATATTGTACTCTAATCCCTCTGCACCCCCTGATATTGTACTCTAATCCCTCTGCATCCCCTGATATTGTACTCTAATCCCTTTACACGCCCTGATATTGTACTCTAATCCCTCTACACCCCCTGATATTGTACTCTAATCCCTTTACACGCCCTGATATTGTACTCTAATCCCTCTACACCCCCTGATGTTGTACTCTAATCCCTTTACACGCCCTGATATTGTACTCTAATCCCTTTACACCCCCTGATATTGTACTCTAGTCCCTCTGCACCCCCTGATATTGTACTCTAATCCCTCTACATCCCCTGATATTGTACTCTAATCCCTCTGCACCCCCTGATGTTGTACTCTAATCCCTCTGCACCCCCTGATATTGTACTCTAATCCCTCTGCACCCCCTGATATTGTACTCTAATCCCTCTGCACCCCCTGATATTGTACTCTAATCCCTCTGCACCCCCTGATATTGTACTCTAATCCCTCTGCACCCCCTGATATTGTACTCTAATCCCTCTGCACCCCCTGATATTGTACTCTAATCCCTCTGCACCCCCTGATATTGTACTCTAATCCCTCTACACCCCCTGATATTGTACTCTAATCCCTCTGCATCCCCTGATGTTGTACTCTAATCCCTCTGCACCCCCTGATATTGTACTCTAATCCCTCTGCACCCCCTGATGTTGTACTCTAATCCCTCTGCACCCCCTGATATTGTACTCTAATCCCTCTGCACCCCCTGATATTGTACTCTAATCCCTCTGCACCCCCTGATATTGTACTCTAATCCCTTTACACCCCCTGATATTGTACTCTAATCCCTCTACACCCCCTGATATTGTACTCTAATCCCTCTGCACCCCCTGATGTTGTACTCTAATCCCTCTGCACCCCCTGATATTGTACTCTAATCCCTCTGCACCCCCTGATATTGTACTCTAATCCCTCTGCACCCCCTGATATTGTACTCTAATCCCTCTGCACCCCCTGATATTGTACTCTAATCCCTCTGCGCCCCCTGATATTGTTCTCTAATCCCTCTGCGCCCCCTGATATTGTTCTCTAATCCCTCTGCACCCCCTGATATTGTTCTCTAATCCCTCTGCACCCCCTGATATTGTACTCTAATCCCTCTGCACCCCCTGATATTGTACTCTAATCCCTCTACACCCCCTGATATTGTTCTCTAATCCCTCTGCGCCCCCTGATATTGTACTCTAATCCCTCTGCGCCCCCTGATATTGTACTCTAATCCCTCTGCGCCCCCTGATATTGTACTCTAATCCCTCTGCGCCCCCTGATATTGTTCTCTAATCCCTCTGCGCCCCCTGATATTGTACTCTAATCCCTCTGCGCCCCCTGATATTGTACTCTAATCCCTCTGCACCCCCTGATATTGTACTCTAATCCCTCTGCACACCCTAAAATTGTATGCTAATCCATCTGCACCCCCTGAATTTCTCTGCAGCCTCTGATATTGTACTCAAATTCCTCTGAATTCCTCTGCACCCCACCATCTGGTGCTGATACAGTACATCCCTAGGCTCTCCAGGTATTGCTTGTAATGGTCCTGTTAGAGTAGAACTCTAGAAATGTTTCTCTACCACCCAAAACTTAGTAAAATGGGGATCACCATGTCTAACCCAATCATGAATAATGTGGGGATCACCATGTCTAATCCAATCCATTAATAAAATGGAGATTATCATGTCTAAACCAATCACTAGTAATGTAGGGATCAACCTGTCTAACCCAATCATTAATAATATGGAGATCACCATGTCTAGCCCAATCACTAGTAATGTGGGGATAACCATGTCTAACCCAATCATGAATAATGTGGGGATCACCCTGTCTAACCAAATCAATAGAAATTTGGAGATCACCATATTTAACTAAATCATGAGTAATGTGAGGCTCACCATGTCTAACCGAATCATTAATAATGTGTGGATCACTATATCTAACCCGATTTATGAGTAATGTGGGGATCACCATGTCTAACCCAATCATTAATAATGTGTGGATCACCATGTCTAACCCAATCATGTGTATTGTGGAATCACCCTGTTTGACCCAATCACAAGTAATATGGAGATCCCCATGCCCAATCAAATCATTAGTAATGTGGGGATCACCATGTCTAACCCAACCCTTAGAAATGTGGGAATCATCATGTTTAACACAATCATAAGCAATGCAGGAATCGTCATGTCTAGCCCAATCATGAGTAATGTAAGGACCGCCATGTCTAACCCAATCCTAAGTAATGTGGGGATAACCGTGTTTAACCCAATCATGAGCAATGTGGGATCACAATGTCTAACCAAATTCTTTGTAATGTAGGGATCACCATGCCTAATCCAGCCTGGTAGAGAAATGTAAATCACCAACTGTAACGGCACCCCAAGTATGAAAGGGGTTAACACCGTTAGGATATTCCCTTTCCAACCACACGACAGCCACCAGACACTCCAACCAGCCGAATAAGACCCCATACGAATGATTCTCCCCCCAGATACGAGACAACGCTCTGTATTCAAGTTCCAAAACAGGGAATGACTTTATTTTTCAAAACACATGGTAACACATTTCTCTTCAAAACCCTCCCCTCCCATCCTTGGGGAACAGGGCGGATTAAACTGTCCAATGACAATGGTGATACAGGTCAGGTGTGTTCAAACTTCTCCTTTGATAAACAGTCTTAGGCAGGAGGGTTGATCCCCCCCCCCCCCTCCTCACAGAAGACACTTCCACATCCCATAATATGGAGCCAGACGGTTTACCAAGCTCCAATCCACATTGTCACAGTAGCAGACTTAATTCATAATAGACAATAGAATGCAAATCACCTTAACTCCTCACAGCAATGATTACACAACCCCCCCCCCCCCCCCACAGTACACATCTAATCTAGATACAATGTATGTGCAGCATTGAATATGGCTATCATAGACCATATTGGGGTTTTCATTCACCCTGTGCCCCTAATAGAGACACAGGGTGGTTGACACATAAGAGGCATTGAGGGAGCTAAAGCAAGGGTATCTCATACTTTCTAAGCGATTCTGAGTTCCCCGGGCCTTCCCGTTACATCTCTCCCCTTTCGGCAGGAGACTAACAGAGGAGGGGACCCCAGACGTGTTGACTCCGAAGTTAGTCCATAGGTCCCTTCTTCGAATGCCGGTATCCACACAGTACCCCAAATAAATTGCTCCAAACAGAGCATCACTTACCCAGCCAACCTCTGCCGCTCTCAAAGAACATACCCGCCGCTGGGGAGAAGACAGGGTGACTGGGCTCAGTCTTTCATGCCGCTGGGGATCCGGGCCGACTGCCCAGCATCCCCGAGGTACACAAGTGGAGACCGAAGTCCCATCCACTTGTGGTAGGTGAAAATCCCCCAGTGCTTGCAAAGCAAGGCTGACATCCTCCTGTCCCAGCGTCACACCATTTTCCGGGGTTGTGTCAGTGAGGACCGAAGTCCCATCCAGTACCACAGGAACTCCCTCTTCTGTTAGTTGAGAGCAGAGGCCCGCGGCACTCTGCTCTGTTGCCAGCTCTTCCGCTGGGTTGCTGTGAGTGGAGACCGCAGTCCCATCCACCGATATCAGCTCAAGTTGCAGTTGTGTGCAGAGGCCAGTAGCATTCTGCCCTGCTGCCAGTGATTCAGCTGGGGGTAAAAGCTTTACCACCTCAGCTTGTTGCTGGAGAGATGGGCCAACTGCCCCAGCTCCCTGAAACTCCACAGTTGTTTCCGGTGCTGGGCAGAGGTTGCTAGCACTCTGCCCTGTTGCCAGCACTTCTGCTGGGGACTCCACCCCATCTGCTCTGGCTAACTGTTGGGGAGGGAAAAGGGCTGCTTCTCCCCCCTGCATCTCTGAAATCCCCTGGGAAAGAGGAACCATCACCTTCTCATCTCGGGCCTCCAAAACTGCCACGGGTGTAGAGCAGGGGTCTGCAGTACTCTGTCCTGCTGCCAGTACTTGGGCAGGCGATGCATAATCCATAACATCCTCTGAACAGTCCCTTAAGTCCATACCTTCTGTAATCCGTAGCTGGGAAGATGAGCCAACTGCCCTAGCTCCCTGGAACTCCATATCATCCACTTCAGCTTTAGGGATGGCAATCTTCAGATTTTCCACTGCCGATTCTTCAGCCAGGCTAGCTCCCTGGAACTCCATATCATCCACTTCGGCTTTAGGGATGGCAATCTTCAGATTTTCCACTGCCGATTCTTCAGCCAGGCTAGCTCCCTGGAACTCCATAGCATCCACTTCGGCTTTAGGGATGGCAATCTTCAGATTTTCCACTGCCGATTCTTCAGCCAGGATTTCATAGTTGTCAACTGGTATTTCCTGATAGTCCCAGGCAAAGGGGGCCCCACCCTGCTGCTGAGTAGAGTCTAGCAGCTGTTTGTAGGCAATCTCCAGCTCCCATTCCTGAACGGCCAGAAACTCCAAATCTTCCTGTGCCCAGTGCCCTTCCGAGACATTCAGTCTTTGCTCTCTGTGCTCCATTATTTCCTCCAAACGCCACTCCTGATCACTCCCAAAGTCAGGGTCACTGGACAGCCTCCAATACAACAATCCCAGGCCATCATAGTCAAAGCCTTCCGTGGGGCTGTCATCCGCTGACCATGGGCACTCTTGGGCTACATACCACCGGAGGGCTCTGTAGCTCTCGTCCAACCGCATCTCTGCCCGGATCAGCCTGCTTAACTCAGTTGTCCACTCCTGCTTTGGTTGTTCCCCCAATAATGGCATTCGTACATCATACTGCGACCAGTACCTTACATAGATGGAGGGGAGAACCTTTCCCTGGTGTTGCTGCTCGAGAGCAAGCGCTTTCTTCCAGAGTTCGCAGCAGATCGAATCAGACCATCCCAGCAGGACCTCCTCTGATACTGGTCCTCTATGCTGTACCTGCATCTCATGTAACCTCCTTCTGACTTCCTCTTCCATGGCGGCTGGTATCTGTACCTCTCCTCTCCTTGCAGTTGGTGCTGCTGTGACTTCTGCTGCTGCAGCACCCTTTTGATGTAGCCAATTTGCGTCCACAGCCGCTATAACTAGGTCTATGATCTCCGCTGGAGGGTTAGGACCATACTGTGCCAGTCTTAGTTTAACAGCCCGATCAAAACTTGCCTCTTCGGGTGTCCTGTCTGTTACGCTGGGCCTTTCGGTTCCATCCATTTTGACTAGTTCTCTGATAATGTCCCTCTTCTTACGGTTGTTGGCCGGTCTTCCCAGGTTCTCCAGTAAGTCTTTGAGGGTGGAGAGCTTTAGCCGTTCATACTGTGCCTCCATTGTCCTGTGTCCTCTTGTAGCTGTCCTTCTGGCTGTGGGGATCAATCCCACTGCTTGCCAACAATTGTAACGGCACCCCAAGTATGAAAGGGGTTAACACCGTTAGGATATTCGCTTTCCAACCACGCGTCAGCCACCAGACACTCCAACCAGCCGAATAAGACCCCATACGAATGATTCTCCCCCAGATACGAGACAACGCTCTGTATTCAAGTTCCAAAACAGGGAATGACTTTATTTTTCAAAACACATGGTAACACATTTCTCTTCAAAACCCTTCCCTCCCATCCTTGGGGAACAGGACGGGTTAAACTGTCCAATGACAATGGTGATACAGGTCAGGTGTGTTCAAACTTCTCCTTTGATAAACAGTCTTAGGCAGGAGGGTTGATTCCCCCCCCCCCTCCTCACAGAAGACACTTCCACATCCCATAATATGGAGCCAGACGGTTTACCAAGCTCCAATCCACATTGTCACAGTAGCAGACTTAATTCATAATAGACAATAGAATGCAAATCACCTTAACTCCTCACAGCAATGATTACACAACCCCCCCCCCCCTCACAGTACACATCCAATCTAGATACAATGTATGTGCAGCATTGAATATGGCTATCATAGACCATATTGGGGTTTTCATTCACCCTGTGCCCCTAATAGAGACACAGGGTGGTTGACACATAAGAGGCATTGAGGGAGCTGAAGCAAGGGTATCTCATACTTTCTAAGCGATTCTGAGTTCCCCGGGCCTTCCCGTTACACCAACGATCATCATCTTACACCTGTTTATTATAATGGGATGCAGGCCCTTTTAGGGGAGTATATACAGTATATGGGGGTGGCTGGTGGGAAGGAGGGCATAGGAAGCAGCCATCTGTCCTTGGGACCAGTTTAGTTATTTTTTTCTGTGTTGAGACTCTCTAGAGGACACCATGTAGGGTCAGGGCTCCCCAGTACACTCTTCCCCTGCTGGGACAACACTAGGGTGACTCCCCACTGAAAGGTAAATCTTCAGGTTTCTCTCAAATAGGGGTAAACTAGGATAATGACTATTTCCTGTTTGTAAGGCGCAGGTCTCTCTCACTCCTCTTTGAGGATTGTTTATAAAATGTTACTAGGCTCTTGCCATAATTTTGGCCGTTTGCTGTATCTGCCGTATCCGTGTACTTTACCGTTCTAAAGCAAACTTGGTGTGGGTTACATTTATTTTGCCCTAGGGGGTACTACACCTGGACATGGATTTGTGTCCATGGAAAGGGACGGGACAAAGTCCGGCAGGCAGACTGGGCTGGATAGAGATGCTGGCTTATGGTCATGCCAGGTAGAGTGGCCCACAGGGTGGCTAAGAGGGATGAGGTCTGTAGGTTTCTGTCCAGTAACTATGAGTACCGTGGTAGAGAACCTGTGGGAGCCAGTTTGGTTGCTTGACAATCAACAATGATCTCTGATGAGCTAAACTCCGTGCTTCCATGTATGCACTGAGCAGTACCAGACGTGCATCTATATGAGTCCCCTATGCTGTTGCCATTTGCCAATGAGGGCTGTTGCATTCAGTAGCCTGGCGAATGGATCAATATTTGACTATGTAGCACTACCCCCCTAGGAGCTGCTGGTTGACCCCTTCTCTCGTTAACAGCACAGTTCAACACTTTTCTCAATGGCAGACTTTCCAAAAATCAAAAGAACAGTAATCCGGTTGTCAGAGGCAACGGCAAATATCCCGGACGAGCCCCCACGTGTAGCACTACCCCCGTAGGAGCTGCTGGTTAGTTTTGGGTTTTGCACGTTACCTCTTCAGCTTCGTTGTCCGGGTAGGAAAGTCTGTAGTAATGCAATGTCCACACAGATGTAAAACCTTCAACAGTCAGGCTTTATTTTCTTATGCAGTAAACGTTGAGAAAGTAGAAGGTAGAGAAGAGCAGGGGAAGGTTCAGGCACTCGCCACAACTACACAGAGGTGTCAGTTTAAACTCACTCACCAGTCTCAATGTTAGAGTGGGTATTGGTCACCCGGATAGTCCCCTCTCACATGGCCTAGCAGCCGGAGTGACACACGAACCAGCACAGGGCAGTCTCTGCCACAGACCGCCCAAGAGGAAATAGATCTCTGCCACAGACCGCCCAAGATGAAATAGATCTCTGCCACAGACCGCCCAAGAGGAAATAGATCTCTGCCACAGACCTTTTGAGATTGAACAAATGGATAGTCCAGGAATCCTCTGCCACAGAATTTCAAAGTCCCAAACTTCCAGCCATGCAGTGAAAAGAGCCTTTAAGCCAATCCGGCGAACTGCAGGGCTTGTGATCTGATGGACCCCTCCTCAATAAAGTTACCAGGCCTCACCCAAGACGTCAGCACTCTGCTGGTCTCCTCCAGGGCAGGACCTCCCCTAGTCTCCTTCACTAAGATAGCCTCCTCCCCATTTGGACGGACAGCTTGGGATCTCCTCTCAGTATGCAGGCCCCAGCCAGACTAGCTGGGCCTACTAGGTAGCGATGCAGCCTCAGGCCAACGTGGCCCCGAGACCAGAACCACACACACACACCTCATGCCCGGAGGGCTACGAGGCGAAACACGACCCCGAATAATGGCGTCTGCCCCTTAAGTATCCCCTCCCAGCAGGCACAGAGGGGCGACCACTCCCACTACACCCTTGCCAAGAAGGGTCACTCAATGCACCATGGTCTGCCCGTGTTCCAACAGGTGCCTGAGGTGGTAACGCCACCTTCAGGCAAATAGGGAAACTACCATCAGGTGAACCACAGCTAGAACAGAAGCAAATCTCAATATAGTTCAACAATCTGAGCCCAGCTACTGGCTCAGACATCCCTCTAAATTTTAGATGGCGTCCCAACCTTTTGGGGAGGGCGCTACAACTATAAATGTGTTGATAAAAAAGCTCTGCTCTGGCTGTATTTTTGTTTTATGCTTGTAGCGTTACCCCCATGAGGGCCGCTTAAAGATACTGTACCCCAATGGTTGCCCTGACCTTGCAAGTCTCCTAATGCCTCTGACACCCTGGGTTCAGACATTTCAGTAAAGAAATATGGATGCAGATACAGAATAGTTCACAGTAAACCAGATAAGTTTGGTTTTGCAGTAAATAGCCTTAACAGTAAATGGATCAGATAAGAGAAATGAGGTTACTGTTATACTCCTATAGGAACAAGCAAATTAATGGTCAACAGAAGCCCCTTTGGGGAGCAATAAACACTCCTTTGTTGCCTTGGCAGTATGTTTTGAGTCATTGTCATGCTGGAAGACCCATTCATGACCCATCTTCAGTGTTCTGGCTGGGGAAAGAAAGTCCTCTTCCAAGATACAATACATGGCCCCGTCCATTGGCCCCTCAATGTGGCAAAGTCAGCCTGTACCTTTAGCAGAGAAACAGCCCCAAAGCATAATGTTTCCACTTCCATGCTTGACTGTAGGGATGGTGTTCTTAGGGTCATTGTCAGCATTTTTCTTCCTCCAAACACGGCGAGTCGAGTTAATGCCAAAGAGCTCAATTTTGGTCTTATCAGACCACAGCACTTTCTCCCAATCTTTCTCTGAATCATTTTAGATGTTCTTCGGCAAACTTCAGATGGGCCTGTAAATGTGTCTTTCTGAGGAGGGGGACCTTGCGGGGGCTGCAGGATTTCAGTCCATATTGTGTTACCAATGGTTTGTTTGGTGACTGTGGTCCCAACCGCCTTGAGTTCTTTTACAAGCTCTTCCCGTGTAGTTCTGGGCTGATCCCTCACTTTTCTCATGATCATCCTCACCCCATGAGGTGAAATCTTGCATGGAGCTCCAGACTGAGGGCGATTGATGGTTATTTTGTATTTCTTCCATTTGTGAATAATCACTCCACCAGTTGTTTCCTTCTCACCAAGCTTCTTGCTGATGGTCTTGTAGCCCATTCCAGCCTCGTGCAGGTCTACAATCTTGTCCCTGAAGTCCTTTGACAGCTCTTTGGTCTTGCCCATGATGGTGAGGTTTAAGGCTGGGTTCACACTAGTGCGACACGACATCTGTCCTACTTTGGATCCGACCTTGCCCTGCGACATGAAGCAGACATATGTCCGACTTTCAATGAACGGGGATCCGACTTGGATCCCCGCCAATAGCAGGCACTGTGTTTGTTATGAATCTTGAGGGGGAACTCCAGGCCAAATTTTTAATAAAAAACCGGCATGGGTTCCCCCTCCAAGAGCATACCAGGCCCTTGGGTCTGGTCTGGATTTGAAGGGGAACCCCCTACGCCGAAAAAACGGCGTGTGGGTCCCCCCCAAAATCCAAACCAGACCCTTATCCGAGCACGCAACCTGGCAGGCCGCAGGGGAAGAGGGGGGGACGAGAGAGCGGCCCCCCTCCCTCCTGAACCGTACCAGGCCGCATGCCCTCAACATGGGGGGTTTGGTGCTCTGGGGCAGGGGGGCGACCTGCGGCCCCCCCCACCCCAGAGCACCCTGCCCCCATGTTGATGAGGACAGGGCCTCTTCCTGACAACCCTGGCCGTTGGTTGTTGGGGTCTGCGGGCGGGGGGCTTATCGGAATCCGGAAGCCCCCTTTAATAAAGGGGCCCCGGATCCCGGCCCCCCCCACCCTGTGTGAATGAGTATGGGGTACATCGTACCCCTACCCATTCACCTGGTGGAAAAAAAATTGCAATAAAAAAAACCACACAGCTTTTTAAAGTATTTTATTGCACAGCTCCGGGGGTCTTCTTCCGACTTCGGGGGTCTCCGGTGTCGTCGCCGCGCTCTCCGGTTCTTTCTTCTGCCAGGCCACCGCTAACTTCTTTAGCTCTTTTGCTAGCGGGGCCCGGTCTTCTCCGTCGCCTTCTCCCCTCTTCTTCTCTCCGGTTCTTTCCTTCTTCCGCCGGGCCTCCGCTAACATCTTTTAGCTCTTTTGCTAGCGGAGGCCCGGTCTTCTCCGTCGTCTCGTTCGGCTCTCCGTTGTCCTTCTGCCGGCCCCTCCACTAACTTCTTTAGCTCTTTTGCTAGTGGAGGGGCCGGTCTTCCCGTCGTCGCCATCGGCGTCTTCTTCCCTCTTCTCCTCCTCGATGTTGACTCGTCGCTTCCTCTCGCAGTAATGCTAAATCTTCGGTCCGCAGAGATTAATATAGGCTTCTCATGACGTTTATTAATTTATTAATAAGGGGGGCTTCCGGATTCCGATAAGCCCCCCGCCCGCAGACCCCGACAACCAACGGCCAGGGTTGTCGGGAAGAGGCCCTGTCCTCATCAACATGGGGGCAGGGTGCTCTGGGGTGGGGGGGCCGCAGGTCGCGTCATGCGACGTGAGCTCCCAATGTCGGAGCGTTTGTCGGACCAGTGTGAACCAGGCCTAAATGGAAGAAAGAGATTCTGTGGACAGTTGTCTTTTATACACATAACGAGTTGTCTTTAGGAGCAACTTCTTACATTGACAGAACTAATCTGTGTACCACATGAGCACCTACTGTAGCCAGTCTGTGGGAGCCAGAATTATTGTTGGTTGGTAGGGGATCAAATACTTATTTTACTCACTAAACTGCAACTCAATTTATAACTTTTGTTTTATGTGTTTTTTTTCTGGATTTTTGGATGATATTCAGTCTCTATCATTTAAAATACTCCTATGATAACAATTATAGACCCTTCATTTCTTTGTAAGTGGGCAAACTTACAAAATCTGCAGGGGATCAAATAATTATTTTCCCCACTGCATGAGGTCATGTATTTGGTAAGTTTGTTTGGTTGTTTTAGAGTGGTTACTTTGCCTGTGGGGTTGGGCTAGTATCTGATTAGTTGTGTGTACTATTAAGGGACACTGGTCTTTGCCATCATTTTTTAATGTTACCCGATGAAGGAGCTGACATAAGGAAGCTCGGAAACATAGCTAGGTTTTTGCAACTAAAGCCTCGTACACACGGCCGGTTTTCACGGTAAGAAAGCTGCTGGGAGAGCTTTTTGCCGAGAAAACCGTCCGTGTGTATGGCTTCTCGTCTGGAAAAACTGCCAGGAATCTCGACGAGAAAAATAGAGAACCTGCTCTCTATTTTTCTCGTCGGGATTCTCTGCAGTTTTCCTGCCGAGAAAACCGTGAGTGTGTATGCTTACCTGTCCCAGGTGAGACTTCGACGCATGCGCGGTAGCATACAAGGGTAGTGTAGGGTGTAGCAAAATGGCGGCGACGGCATCGAATGTGCTATAAAAATGCACTGATTACTGTAAAAATGACACTGGCAGTGAAGGGGTTAACCTGTATAGGACGCTGAAGGGGTTAAGTGTGTCCTAGGGAGTGATTCTAACTGTTAGGGGGCGTGGCTACGAGTGACACGTCACTGATCGCTGTTCCTGATGAGAGGGAACAGACGATCAGTGACATGTCACTAGGAAGAACGGGGAGATTTTGTGTTTACACTGACATCTCCCCTTTTTCAGCTCTGTGACCCGATCGCGGGATACCGGGGGACATCGTGTCCCGCGGGCACGGTCACGAAGCTCGCGACCACACGGCGGCAAATTTAAAGGGGACATATATATACGCCCATTTGCGCAGCCGTGCCATTCTGTCAACGTAAAAAGTCGTGCGGATAATAAGAGTGGATGATATTCCGGAGATTTACTTTTCCCTTCATGAATTTGCAACTGTGCCATTCATTGTATAGCCCCGCAGGACTTGAAGATTAAAGGTCAGACACCATTTGGAGTGCACCACTTTTCTCCATGTACGTTACCAGGTGATACCATATAACAATGGAACCCATTCTTCATCTTCCAGTGACACCTCAGTCTGTGGTACTCGGCAAACTTAAAACATAGTGGTATCAAATCTGTAATTTTTCCCCATTAATTGGTCATCCAGAAGTAATTGGTCATCCAGAAGACTAAGGCCCCTTTCACACGGAGGGTCCGTTCAGGTCCACCTGTCAGTTTTTTAGGCGGACCTGCATGGACGCTCCATGTAGCCCTATGGAGGCACGGATGTCAGCGGTGACATGTCCGCTGACATCCGCTCCGCCAAAGTGTGACGGAGGAAAACCCTATTTTTCCTTCCATCGGCGGAGCGGATCGGATGACAACGGACTCTACGGTCCGTCGTCATCCGATTCCCCATAGGGGAGAGCGGCGCTCTGACAGGGCGGTCCCTGCACAGTGTGCGGGGACCGCCCAGTCATCCGCCGGCTCAGCGGGGATCTACGGAGTGATCCCCGCTGAGCAAGCGGAGCTTCACAGGGCGGATCATGACTGATCCGCCCCGTGTGAAAGAGCCCTAAATGCGTTTTGGAAGATGTAGTCCCATGAATCCCAGGCATGTAACATGTGGGAAGTCCTCTTCTTTTAACATTACGCCTGGGTGGTGAACACTTTGGGATGCCAGATTGATGAACACTATGCAACATCAAGTTGGTGAACACCATAGGATGCAAGGTAGTTGAACACTATGGGATGCCAGGTTTGTGAACAGTATGGGATGCTAGGTTGGTGGACACTATGGGATGCCAACTTGATAAACACAATGCAATGCCAGGACACCAGGTTGGTGAACAATATAGGACACCAGGTTGGTGAACAATATAGGACACCAGGTTGGTGAACAATATAGGACACCAGGTTGGTGAACAATATAGGACACCAGGATGCTGAACAATATAGGACACCAGGTTGGTGAACAATATAGGACACCAGGTTGGTGAACAATATAGGACACCAGGTTGGTGAACAATATAGGACACCAGGATGGTGAACAATATAGGACACCAGGTTGGTGAACAATATAGGACACCAGGTTGGTGAACAATATAGGACACCAGGTTGGTGAACAATATAGGACACCAGGTTGGTGAACAATATAGGACACCAGGTTGGTGAACAATATAGGACACCAGGTTGGTGAACAATATAGGACACCAGGTTGGTGACCACTTTGTGACGCCAGGTTGATGAACACTATGGGACACCAAGTTGGTGAAAACTAGATTTAGTCAGGCACCATATTTGGGTCAATGGGACTGGTACCAGAGACTGGACTGATGACGCCCACTACGGGCCTAATATTCCCAGTTTTTTATCTCTGCATATTTGAGCTCAGACATAACCTATTGCTCATATTTCCTGGATTGCACATTGATTTTTTTTTTATATATTTTTACTGGAGAAAGGGAATGTCTGAGCCCACGTATCACAACTTAGATGTCTGCTGCCAAATGTGCCAGACATGGCTGTGAATGTGTTTTTCAGTCTCCATCTGCCACGGAGCGATCCTGACATTTGTCAAAACAGAATTTGTGTGAAAAGCAGTCAATGAACGTGGCTGAGCCGGCACTGCCGCAGCTAATCTGATGCAATACATGTTAACCCTTTCTGCATCTGTGTGGCTGAGCTGTACACCCACCCCAGCCACATCTTGTGTGGACTCTGCACATGGTAATCTAAAAAAAAAAAGACAAAAGGTATATTCTATTATACAATGTATACTGTATCTATAGACTACACTATATGGCCAAAAGCCTGTGGACCTCTGATCATCATATCTACAGTGCCTTGAAAAAGTATTCATACCCCTTGAAATTTTTCACATTTTGTCATGTTACAACCAAAAAGGTAAATGTATTTTATTGTGATTTTGTGTGATAGACACAAAGTGGCACATAATTGGAAGGAAAATGATAAATGGTTTTCAATTTTTTTTACAAATAATTATGTAAAAAGTGTGGGGGGCATTTGTATAGCGCCCCCCTGAGTCAATACTTTGTAGAACCACCTTTTACTGCAATTACAGCTGTAAGTCTTTTTAGGGGTGTCTCTACCAGCTTTGCACATCTAGAAAGTGACATTTTTGCCCATTCTTCTTTGCAAAATATCTCAAGCTCTGTCAGATTGGATGGAGAGCGTCTGTGAACCGCAATTTTCAAGTCTTGCCACAGATTCTCAATTGGATTTAGGTCTGGACTTTGACTGGGCCATTCTAACACATGAATATGCTTTGATCTAAAATATTCCATTGTAGCTCTGGCTGTATGTTTAGGGTTGTTGTCCTGTTGGATTGTGAACCTCCCCCAAGTCTCAAGTCTTTTTCAGGCTCTAACAGGTTTTCGTCTAAGATTGCCCTGTATTTGGCTTCATCCATCTTCCTTTCAACTCTGACCAGCTTCCCTGTCCCTGCTGAAAAAAAGCATCCCCACAACATGATGCTGCCACCACCATGTTTCACGTTGGGGATGGTGTGTTCAGGGTGATGTGCAGTGTTCATTTTCTGCCACAAATAGCGTTTTGCTTTTAGGACAAAAAAAAGTTAATTTTGGTCTCATCTGATCAGAGCACCTTCTTCCACATGTTTGCTATTTCCCCCACATGACTTCTCGCAACCTGCTAACAGGACTTCTTGCTTTCTTTCAACAATGGCTTTCTTCTTGCCACTCTTCCATAAAGGCCAGATTTGTGGAGTGCACCACTAATAGTTGTCCTGTGGACAGATTCTCCCACCTGAGCTGTGGATCTCTGCAGCTCCTCCAGAGTTACCATGGGCCTCTTGGCTGCTTCCCTGATTAATGCTCTCCTTGCCCGACCTGTCAGTTTAGTTGGACGGCCATGTCTCGGTAGGTTTGCAGTTGTGCCATACTCTTTCCATTTTCGGATGATGGATTGAACAGTGCTCCATGGGATGTTCAAAGCTTTGGATATTTTTTTATAACCTAACCCTGCTTTAAACTTCTCCACAACTTCATCCCTGACCTGTCTGATGTGTTCCTTGGCCTTCATGGTGCTCTTTGTTCACTAAGGTTCTCTAACAAACCTCTGAGGGCTTCACAGAATAGCTATATTTATACTGAGATTAAATTACACACAGGTGGACTCTATTTACTAATTAGGTGACTTCTGAAGGCAATTGGTTCCACTAGATTTTAGTTAGGGGTATCAGAGTAAAGGGGGCTGAATACAAATGCACGCCACACTTTTCACATATTTATTTGTAAAACATGTTAAAAACCATTTATAATTTTCCTTCCACTTCACAATTATGTGCCACTTTGTGTTGGTCTATCACATACAATTTCAAGAGGTATATAATACTTTTTCAAGGCACTGTATATGAGCTTGTTGGACATTCCATAACAAAACCATGGCCATTAAAACTGAGTTGCCGCGGACTCCATGACCATTATCATGGCGTTGCCTCCCACCCCTTAACCATTATAGGCATTGGTCCCCCATCCCATGGCCATAAATATGGAGTTGCCCCCCTCCCTCCATGGCCTTTAATATGGAGTTGCTCCCTTTATGGCTATAACATTATCCACCCTTCTTGGAAGGCTTTTCACAAGATTTTGGAGGGTGCCCTTGGTAATTTGTGACCACTTGTCAAGTCAGGTGTTGATGTTGGATAAGAGGACCTGGCTCACAATCATTGTTCTAATTCATCCCAAAGGTGTTCAGTAGAGTTGAGATCAGGGCTTTGTGCAGGATACTCGAGTTCCTCCACACCAACTTGGCCTATCTCTATCTTTATGGAGCTGGCTTTGTATACAGGGCACAGAAAAAGGCCTTTCCCAAACTGTTACCACAAGGTTGGAAGAGCACAATTGTCTACAAGGTCTTTGTATTAAGCAGTATTAGGAATAACCCTCACAGGATATACCCGAACTCCGTCATTGGGAGGTGGGCTCACATACTTTTGACTGTATAACGTGCAGTATATCGGAAATGCACAAGTGAATGTACCATTCAGGAGCCAATCAGTCCAATCTAGGTAATGCACACAAGGTTGCGGTAGTACAAAGTAATACCCTCTAGTGCCCCAAAATCCCTGGCCACTGGAACATGCTAGTTTTGACACATTGTACATGTTCCAATTGGCTTTTATTATGGTGGCCAAACTCACTGTTTTATAGGAACATGGGGGGACAAAGGCAGGTGAAAATAGTCCATGCCGCCTCAAAGTGTTAAAACTGGCATGTTACAGCATTCTGCGATGCACGGCACCGGGGTGCTGGAGGGGTTGTCTAAAGTTAGGTACAGGCGCCACAAAGTACCTGCATTGTACTGCCACAATCCCTTCAGGACCTTGATGGTTCTGGAAGGTTTAATATATAGAGTATGTGAAGATATGCCTCCACTGGTCAACAAACGAAAAGGCTTGATCTGTAACACTTTATACAGTCAAGTTTCTTATAGGCATCAAAATAAGAGATGTCATTCAGAAGGCAATATACCATGTCCGCTCCTACCAGGCAGTGCCGCTTGCCTCTTACCCAACCCTGCCCCCAAGTTAATAACACATCAGATATGGTATGCACATACACAGTGGACTTCCCTTCCCAAAAACTCAATCCTTATTACCTGTGTGCTGTCATGGAGGGTTTCAAAATGTCAGAATTTGCAATCGATTTTTTTAGGGGTTTTAATGGTGTACTAGAGATGTGTCCAGTAGTGGACTTGGAAGGTGGCCAGGGCTGTTCAAGTAACACCAGCTCCTTGTGGCAATGGGGTACATTATCACTGTCACGTGGGTGCCTGTACGGAGCGTTCAGCTTTACTTTTCAGGTGTGATAATGTCCTGACTTATGGAATTTGTCCAGTCTGGAACTAATTCAAATCCTAAACTTTATAAGGGAGACCATCCATGAATACTATAGAATGTCTATGGACATTTACAGCTGATGAGAACACCCGTAATTTCCAGACATACCACCCAGAATTCATATATTCCATTGTAGTTATTGTTGGACATTGGACCTTCTTTACTTTGCTGTTTCCCATTACCTTTCCTTATTCCCTCCAATGCTCCTCCTTCCCTTAACTGTAAAACCCTACAGGATTGACCCCTCACCTTGACCATTGTGTCCAGTCTTCCTGCTGTCCTCAACTCACTTCAGTGCAGGACGGTCAGTCTCTCTCTTGTTCCACAAGCAAGTCCAGTCCCTAATCTCTCTCCACTCCTTAATTTCTTCCCACTGAAGGACAGTTCTTTTCTACGACACTGCCATACTCCACCATCCATCCTTCCTCAACTCCCTCAAGTACCAGCTAAACTTTCTCTCCTTCTCTACCATGTCCAGGCCTCCAGCTTTCCTTATCTTTCCAATGAAGGACAGACCTTCTCTATTTACCACACCATGTTCAGCCCACCAGCTTTTCTCTATTTCCAATGATGGATAGATTTTCTCTACTCTCCTACCATGTCCAGTCCTCCACCTTTTCTCTATCTCCAATGAAGGATAGACGTTCTCTAGTTTCCTACCGTGTCCAGTCCTCTACCTTTGTTTCATCACTCTTCAATGAAGGACAGACCTTCTCACCCTCCATACCATGTCCAGTCATCCCGCTTTCCTCTATCTCCAATGAAGGATGGACCTTCTCACCTTCCAAACCATGTTCAGTCATCCACCTTTGTTTCACCACTCTCCAATGAAGGACAGACCTTCTCACCTTCCATACCATGTCCAGTCCTTCAGCTTTCCTTTATCTCCAGTGATGGACAGAACTCACCTTCCTTGCCATGTCCAGTCCTCCACCTTTGCGTCATCACTCTCCAATGAAGGACAGACCTTCTCACCCTCCATACCATGTCCAGTCATCCCGCTTTCCTCTATCTCCAATGAAGGATGGACCTTCTCACCTTCCAAACCATGTTCAGTCATCCACCTTTGTTTCACCACTCTCCAATGAAGGACAGACCTTCTCACCTTCCATACCATGTCCAGTCCTTCAGCTTTCCTTTATCTCCAGTGATGGACAGAACTCACCTTCCTTGCCATGTCCAGTCCTCCACCTTTGCGTCATCACTCTACAATGAAGGACAGACCTTCTCACCTTCCATACATGTCCAGTAATCCAGCTTTCCTCTATCTCCAATGAAGGATGGACCTTCTCACCTTCCATACCATGTCCAGTCCTCCACCTTTGCTTCATCACTCTCCAATGAAGGACAGACCTTCTCACCTTCCATACCATGTCCAGTCATCCAGCTTTCCTCTTTCTCCATTGAAGGGCAGACCTTCTCACCTTCCATACCATGTCCAGTCATCCAGCTTTCCTCAATCTCCAATGAAGGATGGACCTTCTCACCTTCCATTCCATGTCCAGTCCTTCAGCTTTCCTTTATCTCCAGTGATGGACAGACCTCACCTTCCTTACCATGTCCAGTCCTCCACCATTGCGTCATCACTCTCCAATGAAGGACAGACCTTCTCACCTAACATACCATGTCCAGTCATCCAGCTTTCTTCTATCTCCAATGAAGGACCGACCTTCTCACCTTCCATACCATCTGCAGTAATCCAGCTTTCCTCTATCTCCAATGAAGGGCAGACCTTCTCACCTTCCATACCATGTCCAGTCCTTCAGCTTTCCTCCATCTCCAGTGATGGACAGACCTCACCTTCCTTACCATGTCTAGTTCTCTAGCTTCCGTTATCTCTTTACAATGAAGCACAAACCTTCTCTTTACTGAACGAGGGGCTGCTGAAAAACACAACTGTCATTTAGCACCTCAGAACATCAGCTGTGACACCAGACTCCTCCAAAACCCAACCATACCATGGTAGTCATATTTAAAGGGGCAGCGTTTAGTGGTGAATGAAGTGGAGTTTATTTGATGCTGGAAGAGTTTCTCCATTGAAATGGTACCATACCAATGGGTCTAAAGAAGGGGAAATCCTAGAATACTGACTTTATGCCTCCAGTACAACAAGTCTTCTCTACAGCTACAGGTACCCGTGTTTGTGTTGGCTGTTCTTTAGAGTAAAAAGTCCTTGCAGCATTTGGGACCCTCACTTGTCACATTACTAAAATGAAAACTAGAAGCAGTGTTAATTTTGTCGACTAAAATGACTAAAACATTTTAGTCGACTAAATGAATACTATTTTCGTCGACTAAAATACGACTAAAACTAAAACAATTGAGATGACTAAAATTCGACTAAAACTAAAATGCAATTTTAGTCAAAAGACTATGACTAACAGTAACCGGTTTCTTTTCTTTTCAGCTTGCTACATTTTGCACATCATTTGTTTTTAAAAATAAAAGCCATAATTATTATTTATCATTTGTAATCTGAATAATCCATCTAATTTGGGGGAGCATCATAAAATAATAGTATAATGTGGAGAAGATTGTGATGAAGATTTATTCTGTCATCAAGCTTTGAGAAACGCAAGGGTCACTTCTGCCAACAGTGCCGTTCCCGCTTTCTCCTGGCAGAGATGACCTGTTGCTATTGGTTTCTGCACTTTACAAATGGCTTTTTGCTTCATTAAGTGAGATGTCGGTGATGTTAGCGTAGAATTGGCTCGCGTGTGGTTGGCTGTCAGAATAGATCCAAATTTCTTGGTTCACTTGACCCATCTGCTCAACGAAGTGCGGCCTTAGAATTTGTCCTTACATAAACCTCTCCAAAGAGTATCTACGGGGACTGTACTCTAGAGAGGAGCTCATTGTAGTCCAATCATCGTCCTCCAACGTCCTGTCCCTCATTATCACATTTATCTCAGAATGTCATTTTCCAGTGTGAAACAGCACAACACGCGCCCCAAACTATTTACACTATGCAGTTCCTCATTGAGGAAGTCACAATGAAGACATTATACAGACACCGCATTGTGCAAAGAGAAAGAGCACAGTGTGCAGTGACAGCACTCGTTCTTTTTACATGGTGTGTAAAAATAACATCGGGGGTGTAACAACCCACTGAAATGCTCCATCGCTGCTATGTACATCTCTCCTCTACACTCCTCACTCATTGCTTTGTACATCACTCCTCCCTCACCACTATGTACATCTCTCCTCTACACTCCTCACTCACTACTATGTACATCACTCCTCCCTCACCACTATGTACATCTCTCCTCTACACTCCTCACTCACTACTATGTACATCTCCCCTCTAGACTCCTCACTCATTGCTTTGTACATCACTCCTCCCTCACCACTATGTACATCTCTCCTCTACACTCCTCACTCACTACTATGTACATCACTCCTCCCTCACCACTATGTACATCTCTCCTCTACACTCCTCACTCACTACTATGTACATCTCCCCTCTAGACTCCTCACTCATTGCTTTGTACATCACTCCTCCCTCACCACTATGTACATCTCTCCTCTACACTCCTCACTCACTACTATGTACATCACTCCTCCCTCACCACTATGTACATCTCTCCTCTACACTCCTCACTCATTGCTTTGTACATCACTCCTCCCTCACCACTATGTATATCTGTCCTCTACACTCCTCACTCACTACTATGTACATCTCTCCTCTACACTCCTCACTCACTACTATGTACATCACTCCTCCCTCACCACTATGTACATCTCTCCTCTACACTCCTCACTCATTGCTTTGTACATCACTCCTCCCTCACCACTATGTACATCTCTCCTCTACACTCCTCACTCATTGCTTTGTACATCACTCCTCCCTCACCACTATGTATATCTGTCCTCTACACTCCTCACTCACTACTATGTACATCTCTCCTCTACACTCCTCACTCACTACTATGTACATCTCTCCTCCCTCACCACTATGTACATCTCTCCTCTACACTCCTCACTCACTACTATGTACATCACTCCTCCCTCACCACTATGTACATCTCTCCTCTACACTCCTCACTCACTACTATGTACATCACTCCTCCCTCACCACTATGTACATCTCTCCTCTACACTCCTCACTCATTGCTTTGTACATCACTCCTCCCTCACCACTATGTATATCTGTCCTCTACACTCCTCACTCACTACTATGTACATCTCTCCTCTACACTCCTCACTCACTACTATGTACATCTCTCCTCCCTCACCACTATGTACATCTCTACTCTACACTCCTCACTCATTGCTTTGTACATCACTCCTCCCTCACCACTATGTATATCTGTCCTCTACACTCCTCACTCACTACTATGTACATCTCTCCTCCCTCACCACTATGTACATCTCTCCTCTACACTCCTCACTCACTACTATGTACAGCACTCCTCCCTAACCACTATGTACATCTCTCCTCTACACTCCTCACTCACTACTATGTACATCACTCCTCCCTCACCACTATGTACATCTCTCCTCTACACTCCTCACTCATTGCTTTGTACATCACTCCTCCCTCACCACTATGTATATCTGTCCTCTACACTCCTCACTCACTACTATGTACATCTCTCCTATACACTCCTCACTCACTACTATGTACATCTCTCCTCCCTCACCACTATGTACATCTCTACTCTACACTCCTCACTCATTGCTTTGTACATCACTCCTCCCTCACCACTATGTATATCTGTCCTCTACACTCCTCACTCACTACTATGTACATCTCTCCTCCCTCACCACTATGTACATCTCTCCTCTATATTCCTCACTCACTACTATGTACATCACTCCTCCCTCACCACTATGTACATCTCTCCTCTACACTCCTCACTCATTGCTTAGTACATCACTCCTCCCTCGCCACTATGTACATCTCTCCTCTACACTCCTCACTGCTATGTACATCACTCCTCCCTCGCCACTATGTACATCTCTCCTCTACACTCCTCACTCACTACTATGTACATCACTCCTCCCTCACCACTATGTACATCTCTCCTCTACACTCCTCACTACTATGTACATCACTCCTCCCTCACCACTATGTACATCTCTCCTCTACACTCCTCACTCACTACTATGTACATCACTCCTCCCTCACCACTATGTACATCTCCCCTCTACACTCCTCACTCATTGCTTTGTACATCACTCCTCCCTCACCACTATGTACATCTCTCCTCTACACTCCTCACTCATTGCTTTGTACATCACTCCTCCCTCACCACTATGTATATCTGTCCTCTACACTCCTCACTCACTACTATGTACATCTCTCCTCTACACTCCTCACTCATTGCTTTGTACATCACTCCTCCCTCACCACTATGTATATCTGTCCTCTACACTCCTCACTCACTACTATGTACATCTCTCCTCTACACTCCTCACTCACTACTATGTACATCTCTCCTCCCTCACCACTATGTACATCTCTACTCTACACTCCTCACTCATTGCTTTGTACATCACTCCTCCCTCACCACTATGTATATCTGTCCTCTACACTCCTCACTCACTACTATGTACATCTCTCCTCCCTCACCACTATGTACATCTCTCCTCTATATTCCTCACTCACTACTATGTACATCACTCCTCCCTCACCACTATGTACATCTCTCCTCTACACTCCTCACTCATTGCTTAGTACATCACTCCTCCCTCGCCACTATGTACATCTCTCCTCTACACTCCTCACTGCTATGTACATCACTCCTCCCTCGCCACTATGTACATCTCTCCTCTACACTCCTCACTCACTACTATGTACATCACTCCTCCCTCACCACTATGTACATCTCTCCTCTACACTCCTCACTACTATGTACATCACTCCTCCCTCACCACTATGTACATCTCTCCTCTACACTCCTCACTCACTACTATGTACATCACTCCTCCCTCACCACTATGTACATCTCTCCTCTACACTCCTCACTCATTGCTTTGTACATCACTCCTCCCTCACCACTATGTACATCTCTCCTCTACACTCCTCACTCATTGCTTTGTACATCACTCCTCCCTCACCACTATGTATATCTGTCCTCTACACTCCTCACTCACTACTATGTACATCTCTCCTCTACACTCCTCACTCACTACTATGTACATCTCCCCTCTAGACTCCTCACTCATTGCTTTGTACATCACTCCTCCCTCACCACTATGTATATCTGTCCTCTACACTCCTCACTCACTACTATGTACATCTCTCCTCTACACTCCTCACTCACTACTATGTACATCTCTCCTCCCTCACCACTATGTACATCTCTCCTCTACACTCCTCACTCACTACTATGTACATCACTCCTCCCTCACCACTATGTACATCTCTCCTCTACACTCCTCACTCATTGCTTTGTACATCACTCCTCCCTCACCACTATGTATATCTGTCCTCTACACTCCTCACTCACCACTATGTACATCTCTCCTCTACACTCCTCACTCACTACTATGTACATCTCCCCTCTAGACTCCTCACTCATTGCTTTGTACATCACTCCTCCCTCACCACTATGTATATCTGTCCTCTACACTCCTCACTCACTACTATGTACATCACTCCTCCCTCACCACTATGTACATCTCTCCTCTACACTCCTCACTCATTGCTTTGTACATCACTCCTCCCTCACCACTATGTATATCTGTCCTCTACACTCCTCACTCACCACTATGTACATCTCTCCTCTACACTCCTCACTCACTACTATGTACATCTCCCCTCTAGACTCCTCACTCATTGCTTTGTACATCACTCCTCCCTCACCACTATGTACATCTCTCCTCTACACTCCTCACTCACTACTATGTACATCTCTCCTCCCTCACCACTATGTACATCTCTCCTCTACACTCCTCACTCATTGCTTAGTACATCCCTCCTCTCTCACCACTATGTACATCTCTCCTCTACACTCCTCACTCACTACTATGTACATCACTCCTCCCTCACCACTATGTACATCTCTCCTCTACACTCCTCACTCACTACTATGTACATCTCTCCTCCCTCACCACTATGTACATCTCTCCTCTATACTCCTCACTCATTGCTTAGTACATCACTCCTCCCTCACCACTATGTACATCTCTCCTCTACACTCCTCATTAACCACTATGTACAGCTCACCTCTAGACTCCTCACTCACTACTATGTACATCTCTCCTCTATATTCCTCACTCGCTACTATGTACATCTCTCCTCTATATTCCTCACTCGCTACTATGTACATCTCTCCTCTATATTCCTCACTCCCTACTATGTACATCTCTCCTCTATATTCCTCACTCACTACTATGTACATCACTCCTCTATATTCCTCACTCGCTACTATGTACATCTCTCCTCTATATGCCTCACTCACTACTATGTACATCTCTCCTCTATATTCCTCACTCCCTACTATGTACATCTGTCCTCTACACTCCTCACTCATTGCTTTGTACATCACTCCTCCCTCACCACTATGTACATCTCTCCTCTACACTCCTCACTCACTACTATGTACATCTGTCCTCTACACTTCTCACTCACTACTATGTACATCTCTCCTCTACACTCCTCACTCATTGCTTTGTACATCACTCCTCCCTCACCACTATGTACATCTCTCCTCTACACTCCTCACTCACTACTATGTACATCTGTCCTCTATATTCCTCACTCACTACTATGTACATCTGTCCTCTATATTCCTCACTCACTACTATGTACATCTGTCGTCTACACTCCTCACTCACCACTATGTACAGCTCACCTCTAGACTCCTCACTCACTACTATGTACATCTGTCCTCTACACTCCTCACTCACCACTATGTACAGCTCACCTCTAGACTCCTCACTCACTACTATGTACATCTGTCCTCTACACTCCTCACTCACCACTATGTACAGCTCACCTCTAGACTCCTCACTCACTACTATGTACATCTCTCCTCTATATTCCTCACTCCCTACTATGTACATCTCTCCTCTATATTCCTCACTCACTACTATGTACATCTGTCCTCTACACTCCTCACTCATTGCTTTGTACATCACTCCTCTATATTCCTCACTCACTACTATGTACATCTCTCCTCCCTCACCACTATGTACATCACTCCTCTATATTCCTCACTCACTACTATGTACATCACTCCTCCCTCACCACTATGTACATCTCTCCTCTACACTCCTCACTCATTGCTTTGTACATCACTCCTCCCTCACCACTATGTACATCTCTCCTCTACACTCCTCACTCATTGCTTTGTACATCACTCCTCCCTCACCACTATGTATATCTGTCCTCTACACTCCTCACTCACTACTATGTACATCTCTCCTTTACACTCCTCACTCATTGCTTTGTACATCACTCCTCCCTCACCACTATGTACATCTCTACTCTACACTCCTCACTCATTGCTTTGTACATCACTCCTCCCTCACCACTATGTATATCTGTCCTCTACACTCCTCACTCACTACTATGTACATCTCTCCTCCCTCACCACTATGTACATCTCTCCTCTATATTCCTCACTCACTACTATGTACATCACTCCTCCCTCGCCACTATGTACATCTCTCCTCTACACTCCTCACTCATTGCTTAGTACATCACTCCTCCCTCACCACTATGTACATCTCTCCTCTACACTCCTCACTCATTGCTTAGTACATCACTCCTCCCTCGCCACTATGTACATCTCTCCTCTACACTCCTCACTCACTACTATGTACATCACTCCTCCCTCACCACTATGTACATCTCTCCTCTACACTCCTCACTACTATGTACATCACTCCTCCCTCACCACTATGTACATCTCTCCTCTACACTCCTCACTCACTACTATGTACATCACTCCTCCCTCACCACTATGTACATCTCTCCTCTACACTCCTCACTCATTGCTTTGTACATCACTCCTCCCTCACCACTATGATCATCTCTCCTCTACACTCCTCACTCATTGCTTTGTACATCACTCCTCCCTCACCACTATGTATATCTGTCCTCTACACTCCTCACTCACTACTATGTACATCTCTCCTCTATATTCCTCACTCACTACTATGTACATCTCCCCTCTAGACTCCTCACTCATTGCTTTGTACATCACTCCTCCCTCACCACTATGTATATCTGTCCTCTACACTCCTCACTCACTACTATGTACATCTCTCCTCTACACTCCTCACTCACTACTATGTACATCTCTCCTCCCTCACCACTATGTACATCTCTCCTCTACACTCCTCACTCATTGCTTAGTACATCACTCCTCCCTCACCACTATGTACATCTCTCCTCTACACTCCTCACTCACTACTATGTACATCACTCCTCCCTCACCACTATGTACATCTCTCCTCTACACTCCTCACTCATTGCTTTGTACATCACTCCTCCCTCACCACTATGTATATCTGTCCTCTACACTCCTCACTCACCACTATGTACATCTCTCCTCTACACTCCTCACTCACTACTATGTACATCTCCCCTCTAGACTCCTCACTCATTGCTTTGTACATCACTCCTCCCTCACCACTATGTATATCTGTCCTCTACACTCCTCACTCACTACTATGTACATCTCTCCTCTACACTCCTCACTCACTACTATGTACATCTCTCCTCCCTCACCACTATGTACATCTCTCCTCTACACTCCTCACTCATTGCTTAGTACATCCCTCCTCTCTCACCACTATGTACATCTCTCCTCTACACTCCTCACTCACTACTATGTACATCACTCCTCCCTCACCACTATGTACATCTCTCCTCTACACTCCTCACTCACTACTATGTACATCTCTCCTCCCTCACCACTATGTACATCTCTCCTCTACACTCCTCACTCATTGCTTAGTACATCACTCCTCCCTCACCACTATGTACATCTCTCCTCTACACTCCTCACTCACCACTATGTACAGCTCACCTCTAGACTCCTCACTCACTACTATGTACATCTCTCCTCTATATTCCTCACTCGCTACTATGTACATCTCTCCTCTATATTCCTCACTCACTACTATGTACATCTCTCCTCTATATTCCTCACTCACTACTATGTACATCTGTCCTCTACACTCCTCACTCATTGCTTTGTACATCACTCCTCCCTCACCACTATGTACATCTCTCCTCTACACTCCTCACTCACTACTATGTACATCTGTCCTCTACACTTCTCACTCACTACTATGTACATCTCTCCTCTACACTCCTCACTCATTGCTTTGTACATCACTCCTCCCTCACCACTATGTACATCTCTCCTCTACACTCCTCACTCACTACTATGTACATCTGTCCTCTATATTCCTCACTCACTACTATGTACATCTGTCCTCTACACTTCCCACTCACTACTATGTACATCTGTCGTCTACACTCCTCACTCACCACTATGTACAGCTCACCTCTAGACTCCTCACTCACTACTATGTACATCTGTCCTCTACACTCCTCACTCACCACTATGTACAGCTCACCTCTAGACTCCTCACTCACTACTATGTACATCTGTCCTCTACACTCCTCACTCACCACTATGTACAGCTCACCTCTAGACTCCTCACTCACTACTATGTACATCTGTCCTCTACACGTCTCACTCACTACTATGTACAACTCACCTCTAGACTCCTCACTCACTACTATGTACATCTCTCCTCTATATTCCTCACTCCCTACTATGTACATCTCTCCTCTATATTCCTCACTCACTACTATGTACATCTCTCCTCTATATTCCTCACTCCCTACTATGTACATCACTCCTCTATATTCCTCACTCACTACTATGTACACCTCTCCTCTATATTCCTCACTCCCTACTATGTACATCTCTCCTCTATATTCCTCACTCCCTACTATGTACATCACTCCTCTATATTCCTCACTCACTACTATGTACATCTCTCCTCTATATTCCTCACTCCCTACTATGTACATCACTCCTCTATATTCCTCACTCACTACTATGTACATCTCTCCTCTATATTCCTCACTCCCTACTATGTACATCACTCCTCTATATTCCTCACTCACTACTATGTACATCTCTCCTCTATATTCCTCACTCACTACTATGTACATCTCTCCTCTATATTCCTCACTCCCTACTATGTACATCTCTCCTCTATATTCCTCACTCACTACTATGTACATCTCTCCTCTATATTCCTCACTCCCTACTATGTACATCTCTCCTCTATATTCCTCACTCACTACTATGTACATCACTCCTCTATATTCCTCACTCACTACTATGTACATCTCTCCTCTATATTCCTCACTCACTACTATGTACATCTCTCCTCTATATTCCTCACTCACTACTATGTACATCTCTCCTCTATATTCCTCACTCACTACTATGTACATCTCTCCTCTATATTCCTCACTCCCTACTATGTACATCACTCCTCTATATTCCTCACTCACTACTATGTACACCTCTCCTCTATATTCCTCACTCCCTACTATGTACATCTCTCCTCTATATTCCTCACTCCCTACTATGTACATCTCTCCTCTATATTCCTCACTCCCTACTATGTACATCTCTCCTCTATATTCCTCACTCACTACTATGTACATCTCTCCTCTATATTCCTCACTCCCTACTATGTACATCTCTCCTCTATATTCCTCACTCACTACTATGTACATCTCTCCTCTATATTCCTCACTCACTACTATGTACATCTCTCCTCTATATTCCTCACTCACTACTATGTACATCTCTCCTCTATATTCCTCACTCCCTACTATGTACATCTCTCCTCTATATTCCTCACTCACTACTATGTACATCTCTCCTCTATATTCCTCACTCCCTACTATGTACATCACTCCTCTATATTCCTCACTCCCTACTATGTACATCACTCCTCTATATTCCTCACTCACTACTATGTACATCTCTCCTCTATATGCCTCACTCCCTACTATGTACATCTCTCCTCTATATTCCTCACTCCCTACTATGTACATCTCTCCTCTATATTCCTCACTCACTACTATGTACATCACTCCTCTATATTCCTCACTCGCTACTATGTACATCTCTCCTCTATATGCCTCACTCACTACTATGTACATCTCTCCTCTATATTCCTCACTCACTACTATGTACATCTCTCCTCTATATTCCTCACTCACTACTATGTACATCTCTCCTCTATATTCCTCACTCCCTACTATGTACATCTCTCCTCTATATTCCTCACTCCCTACTATGTACATCACTCCTCTATATTCCTCACTCCCTACTATGTACATCTCTCCTCTATATTCCTCACTCACTACTATGTACATCTCTCCTCTATATTCCTCACTCACTACTATGTACATCTCTCCTCTATATTCCTCACTCACTACTATGTACATCTCTCCTCTATATTCCTCACTCCCTACTATGTACATAACTCCTCTATATTCCTCACTCCCTACTATGTACATCTCTCCTCTATATTCCTCACTCACTACTATGTACATCTCTCCTCTATATTCCTCACTCCCTACTATGTACATCTCTCCTCTATATTCCTCACTCACTACTATGTACATCTCTCCTCTATATTCCTCACTCACTACTATGTACATCTCTCCTCTATATTCCTCACTCACTACTATGTACATCTCTCCTCTATATTCCTCACTCACTACTATGTACATCTCTCCTCTATATTCCTCACTCCCTACTATGTACATAACTCCTCTATATTCCTCACTCCCTACTATGTACATCTCTCCTCTATATTCCTCACTCACTACTATGTACATCTCTCCTCTATATTCCTCACTCCCTACTATGTACATCTCTCCTCTATATTCCTCACTCACTACTATGTATATCTCTCCTCTATATTCCTCACTCCCTACTATGTACATCTCTCCTCTATACTTCCCACTCACTACTATGTACATCTCTCCTCTATATTCCTCACTCACTACTATGTACATCTCTCCTCTATATTCCTCACTCCCTACTATGTACATCTCTCCTCTATATTCCTCACTCACTACTATGTACATCTCTCCTCTATATTCCTCACTCCCTACTATGTACATCTCTCCTCTATATTCCTCACTCACTACTATGTACATCACTCCTCTATATTCCTCACTCCCTACTATGTACATCTCTCCTCTATATTCCTCACTCACTACTATGTACATCTCTCCTCTATATTCCTCACTCCCTACTATGTACATCTCTCCTCTATATTCCTCACTCACTACTATGTACATCTCTCCTCTATATTCCTCACTCCCTACTATGTACATAACTCCTCTATATTCCTCACTCCCTACTATGTACATCTCTCCTCTATATTCCTCACTCACTACTATGTACATCTCTCCTCTATATTCCTCACTCCCTACTATGTACATCTCTCCTCTATATTCCTCACTCACTACTATGTACATCTCTCCTCTATATTCCTCACTCACTACTATGTACATCTCTCCTCTATATTCCTCACTCACTACTATGTACATCTCTCCTCTATATTCCTCACTCACTACTATGTACATCTCTCCTCTATATTCCTCACTCACTACTATGTACATCTCTCCTCTATATTCCTCACTCCCTACTATGTACATCTCTCCTCTATATTCCTCACTCACTACTATGTACATCTCTCCTCTATATTCCTCACTCACTACTATGTACATCTCTCCTCTATATTCCTCACTCACTACTATGTACATCTCTCCTCTATATTCCTCACTCCCTACTATGTACATCTCTCCTCTATATTCCTCACTCCCTACTATGTACATCTCTCCTCTATATTCCTCACTCCCTACTATGTACATCTCTCCTCTATATTCCTCACTCCCTACTATGTACATCTCTCCTCTATATTCCTCACTCACTACTATGTACATCTCTCCTCTATATTCCTCACTCCCTACTATGTACATCTCTCCTCTATATTCCTCACTCCCTACTATGTACATCTCTCCTCTATATTCCTCACTCACTACTATGTACATCTCTCCTCTATATTCCTCACTCACTACTATGTACATCTCTCCTCTATATTCCTCACTCACTACTATGTACATCTCTCCTCTATATTCCTCACTCCCTACTATGTACATCTCTCCTCTATATTCCTCACTCACTACTATGTACATCTCTCCTCTATATTCCTCACTCACTACTATGTACATCTCTCCTCTATATTCCTCACTCCCTACTATGTACATCTCTCCTCTATATTCCTCACTCACTACTATGTACATCTCTCCTCTATATTCCTCACTCACTACTATGTACATCTCTCCTCTATATTCCTCACTCACTACTATGTACATCTCTCCTCTATATTCCTCACTCACTACTATGTACACCTCTCCTCTATATGCCTCACTCCCTACTATGTACATCTCTCCTCTATATTCCTCACTCACTACTATGTACATCTCTCCTCTATATTCCTCACTCCCTACTATGTACATCACTCCTCTATATTCCTCACTCACTACTATGTACATCTCTCCTCTATATTCCTCACTCACTACTATGTACATCTCTCCTCTATATTCCTCACTCCCTACTATGTACATCTCTCCTCTATACTTCCCACTCACTACTATGTACATCTCTCCTCTATATTCCTCACTCCCTACTATGTACATCTCTCCTCTATATTCCTCACTCACTACTATGTACATCTCTCCTCTATATTCCTCACTCACTACTATGTACATCTCTCCTCTATATTCCTCACTCACTACTATGTACATCTCTCCTCTATATTCCTCACTCCCTACTATGTACATCTCTCCTCTATATTCCTCACTCCCTACTATGTACATCACTCCTCTATATTCCTCACTCCCTACTATGTACATCTCTCCTCTATATTCCTCACTCACTACTATGTATATCTCTCCTCTATATTCCTCACTCACTACTATGTACATCTCTCCTCTATATTCCTCACTCACTACTATGTACATCTCTCCTCTATATTCCTCACTCCCTACTATGTACATCTCTCCTCTATATTCCTCACTCACTACTATGTACATCTCTCCTCTATATTCCTCACTCACTACTATGTACATCTCTCCTCTATATTCCTCACTCCCTACTATGTACATCTCTCCTCTATATTCCTCACTCCCTACTATGTACATCTCTCCTCTATATTCCTCACTCACTACTATGTACATCTCTCCTCTATATTCCTCACTCCCTACTATGTACATCTCTCCTCTATATTCCTCACTCACTACTATGTACATCTCTCCTCTATATTCCTCACTCACTACTATGTACATCTCTCCTCTATATTCCTCACTCACTACTATGTACATCTCTCCTCTATATTCCTCACTCCCTACTATGTACATCTCTCCTCTATATTCCTCACTCCCTACTATGTATATCTCTCCTCTATATTCCTCACTCCCTACTATGTACATCTCTCCTCTATATTCCTCACTCACTACTATGTACATCTCTCCTCTATATTCCTCACTCACTACTATGTACATCTCTCCTCTATATTCCTCACTCACTACTATGTACATCTCTCCTCTATATTCCTCACTCCCTACTATGTACATCTCTCCTCTATATTCCTCACTCCCTACTATGTACATCTCTCCTCTATATTCCTCACTCACTACTATGTACACCTCTCCTCTATATTCCTCACTCACTACTATGTACATCTCTCCTCTATATTCCTCACTCCCTACTATGTACATAACTCCTCTATATTCCTCACTCACTACTATGTACACCTCTCCTCTATATTCCTCACTCCCTACTATGTACATCTCTCCTCTATATTCCTCACTCCCTACTATGTACATCACTCCTCTATATTCCTCACTCACTACTATGTACATCTCTCCTCTATATTCCTCACTCCCTACTATGTACATCACTCCTCTATATTCCTCACTCACTACTATGTACATCTCTCCTCTATATTCCTCACTCCCTACTATGTACATCACTCCTCTATATTCCTCACTCACTACTATGTACATCTCTCCTCTATATTCCTCACTCACTACTATGTACATCTCTCCTCTATATTCCTCACTCCCTACTATGTACATCTCTCCTCTATATTCCTCACTCACTACTATGTACATCTCTCCTCTATATTCCTCACTCCCTACTATGTACATCTCTCCTCTATATTCCTCACTCACTACTATGTACATCACTCCTCTATATTCCTCACTCACTACTATGTACATCTCTCCTCTATATTCCTCACTCACTACTATGTACATCTCTCCTCTATATTCCTCACTCACTACTATGTACATCTCTCCTCTATATTCCTCACTCACTACTATGTACATCTCTCCTCTATATTCCTCACTCCCTACTATGTACATCACTCCTCTATATTCCTCACTCACTACTATGTACACCTCTCCTCTATATTCCTCACTCCCTACTATGTACATCTCTCCTCTATATTCCTCACTCCCTACTATGTACATCTCTCCTCTATATTCCTCACTCCCTACTATGTACATCTCTCCTCTATATTCCTCACTCACTACTATGTACATCTCTCCTCTATATTCCTCACTCCCTACTATGTACATCTCTCCTCTATATTCCTCACTCACTACTATGTACATCTCTCCTCTATATTCCTCACTCACTACTATGTACATCTCTCCTCTATATTCCTCACTCACTACTATGTACATCTCTCCTCTATATTCCTCACTCCCTACTATGTACATCTCTCCTCTATATTCCTCACTCACTACTATGTACATCTCTCCTCTATATTCCTCACTCCCTACTATGTACATCACTCCTCTATATTCCTCACTCCCTACTATGTACATCACTCCTCTATATTCCTCACTCACTACTATGTACATCTCTCCTCTATATGCCTCACTCCCTACTATGTACATCTCTCCTCTATATTCCTCACTCCCTACTATGTACATCTCTCCTCTATATTCCTCACTCACTACTATGTACATCACTCCTCTATATTCCTCACTCGCTACTATGTACATCTCTCCTCTATATGCCTCACTCACTACTATGTACATCTCTCCTCTATATTCCTCACTCACTACTATGTACATCTCTCCTCTATATTCCTCACTCACTACTATGTACATCTCTCCTCTATATTCCTCACTCCCTACTATGTACATCTCTCCTCTATATTCCTCACTCCCTACTATGTACATCACTCCTCTATATTCCTCACTCCCTACTATGTACATCTCTCCTCTATATTCCTCACTCACTACTATGTACATCTCTCCTCTATATTCCTCACTCACTACTATGTACATCTCTCCTCTATATTCCTCACTCACTACTATGTACATCTCTCCTCTATATTCCTCACTCCCTACTATGTACATAACTCCTCTATATTCCTCACTCCCTACTATGTACATCTCTCCTCTATATTCCTCACTCACTACTATGTACATCTCTCCTCTATATTCCTCACTCCCTACTATGTACATCTCTCCTCTATATTCCTCACTCACTACTATGTACATCTCTCCTCTATATTCCTCACTCACTACTATGTACATCTCTCCTCTATATTCCTCACTCACTACTATGTACATCTCTCCTCTATATTCCTCACTCACTACTATGTACATCTCTCCTCTATATTCCTCACTCCCTACTATGTACATAACTCCTCTATATTCCTCACTCCCTACTATGTACATCTCTCCTCTATATTCCTCACTCACTACTATGTACATCTCTCCTCTATATTCCTCACTCCCTACTATGTACATCTCTCCTCTATATTCCTCACTCACTACTATGTATATCTCTCCTCTATATTCCTCACTCCCTACTATGTACATCTCTCCTCTATACTTCCCACTCACTACTATGTACATCTCTCCTCTATATTCCTCACTCACTACTATGTACATCTCTCCTCTATATTCCTCACTCCCTACTATGTACATCTCTCCTCTATATTCCTCACTCACTACTATGTACATCTCTCCTCTATATTCCTCACTCCCTACTATGTACATCTCTCCTCTATATTCCTCACTCACTACTATGTACATCACTCCTCTATATTCCTCACTCCCTACTATGTACATCTCTCCTCTATATTCCTCACTCACTACTATGTACATCTCTCCTCTATATTCCTCACTCCCTACTATGTACATCTCTCCTCTATATTCCTCACTCACTACTATGTACATCTCTCCTCTATATTCCTCACTCCCTACTATGTACATAACTCCTCTATATTCCTCACTCCCTACTATGTACATCTCTCCTCTATATTCCTCACTCACTACTATGTACATCTCTCCTCTATATTCCTCACTCCCTACTATGTACATCTCTCCTCTATATTCCTCACTCACTACTATGTACATCTCTCCTCTATATTCCTCACTCACTACTATGTACATCTCTCCTCTATATTCCTCACTCACTACTATGTACATCTCTCCTCTATATTCCTCACTCACTACTATGTACATCTCTCCTCTATATTCCTCACTCACTACTATGTACATCTCTCCTCTATATTCCTCACTCCCTACTATGTACATCTCTCCTCTATATTCCTCACTCACTACTATGTACATCTCTCCTCTATATTCCTCACTCACTACTATGTACATCTCTCCTCTATATTCCTCACTCACTACTATGTACATCTCTCCTCTATATTCCTCACTCCCTACTATGTACATCTCTCCTCTATATTCCTCACTCCCTACTATGTACATCTCTCCTCTATATTCCTCACTCCCTACTATGTACATCTCTCCTCTATATTCCTCACTCCCTACTATGTACATCTCTCCTCTATATTCCTCACTCACTACTATGTACATCTCTCCTCTATATTCCTCACTCCCTACTATGTACATCTCTCCTCTATATTCCTCACTCCCTACTATGTACATCTCTCCTCTATATTCCTCACTCACTACTATGTACATCTCTCCTCTATATTCCTCACTCACTACTATGTACATCTCTCCTCTATATTCCTCACTCACTACTATGTACATCTCTCCTCTATATTCCTCACTCCCTACTATGTACATCTCTCCTCTATATTCCTCACTCACTACTATGTACATCTCTCCTCTATATTCCTCACTCACTACTATGTACATCTCTCCTCTATATTCCTCACTCCCTACTATGTACATCTCTCCTCTATATTCCTCACTCACTACTATGTACATCTCTCCTCTATATTCCTCACTCACTACTATGTACATCTCTCCTCTATATTCCTCACTCACTACTATGTACATCTCTCCTCTATATTCCTCACTCACTACTATGTACACCTCTCCTCTATATGCCTCACTCCCTACTATGTACATCTCTCCTCTATATTCCTCACTCACTACTATGTACATCTCTCCTCTATATTCCTCACTCCCTACTATGTACATCACTCCTCTATATTCCTCACTCACTACTATGTACATCTCTCCTCTATATTCCTCACTCACTACTATGTACATCTCTCCTCTATATTCCTCACTCCCTACTATGTACATCTCTCCTCTATACTTCCCACTCACTACTATGTACATCTCTCCTCTATATTCCTCACTCCCTACTATGTACATCTCTCCTCTATATTCCTCACTCACTACTATGTACATCTCTCCTCTATATTCCTCACTCACTACTATGTACATCTCTCCTCTATATTCCTCACTCACTACTATGTACATCTCTCCTCTATATTCCTCACTCCCTACTATGTACATCTCTCCTCTATATTCCTCACTCCCTACTATGTACATCACTCCTCTATATTCCTCACTCCCTACTATGTACATCTCTCCTCTATATTCCTCACTCACTACTATGTATATCTCTCCTCTATATTCCTCACTCACTACTATGTACATCTCTCCTCTATATTCCTCACTCACTACTATGTACATCTCTCCTCTATATTCCTCACTCCCTACTATGTACATCTCTCCTCTATATTCCTCACTCACTACTATGTACATCTCTCCTCTATATTCCTCACTCACTACTATGTACATCTCTCCTCTATATTCCTCACTCCCTACTATGTACATCTCTCCTCTATATTCCTCACTCCCTACTATGTACATCTCTCCTCTATATTCCTCACTCACTACTATGTACATCTCTCCTCTATATTCCTCACTCCCTACTATGTACATCTCTCCTCTATATTCCTCACTCACTACTATGTACATCTCTCCTCTATATTCCTCACTCACTACTATGTACATCTCTCCTCTATATTCCTCACTCACTACTATGTACATCTCTCCTCTATATTCCTCACTCCCTACTATGTACATCTCTCCTCTATATTCCTCACTCCCTACTATGTATATCTCTCCTCTATATTCCTCACTCCCTACTATGTACATCTCTCCTCTATATTCCTCACTCACTACTATGTACATCTCTCCTCTATATTCCTCACTCACTACTATGTACATCTCTCCTCTATATTCCTCACTCACTACTATGTACATCTCTCCTCTATATTCCTCACTCCCTACTATGTACATCTCTCCTCTATATTCCTCACTCCCTACTATGTACATCTCTCCTCTATATTCCTCACTCACTACTATGTACACCTCTCCTCTATATTCCTCACTCACTACTATGTACATCTCTCCTCTATATTCCTCACTCCCTACTATGTACATAACTCCTCTATATTCCTCACTCACTACTATGTACATCTCTCCTCTATATTCCTCACTCCCTACTATGTACATCTCTCCTCTATATTCCTCACTCACTACTATGTACATCTCTCCTCTACACTTCCCACTCACTACTATGTACATCTCTCCTCTATATTCCTCACTCCCTACTATGTACATCTCTCCTCTATATTCCTCACTCCCTACTATGTACATCTCTCCTCTATATTCCTCACTCACTACTATGTACATCTCTCCTCTATATTCCTCACTCACTACTATGTACATCTCTCTTCTATATTCCTCACTCACTACTATGTACACCTCTCCTCTATATTCCTCACTCACTACTATGTACATCTCTCCTCTATATTCCTCACTCACTACTATGTACATCTCTCCTCTATATTCCTCACTCACTACTATGTACATCTCTCCTCTATATTCCTCACTCCCTACTATGTACATCTCTCCTCTATATTCCTCACTCACTACTATGTACATCTCTCCTCTATACACACATTACTATGTACACTCACTGGCCACTTTATTAGGTACACCTTGGTAGTACCGGGTGGGACCCCCTTTTTCCTTCAGAACTGCCTTTATTCTTCATGGTATAGATTCAACAAGGTGTTGTAAATATTCCTCCTAGATTTTGGTCCATATTCACGATAGCATCACACAGTTGCAGCAGATTTGCCGGCTGCACATCCATGATGCGAATCTCCCATTCCACCACATCCCAAAAGTGCACTATTGGATTGAGATCTGGTGAGTGTGGAGGCCACTGGAGTACCTCATTGTCCAGTGGTGAGATGATTTGAGATTTGTGACATGGTGCATTATCCTGCTGGAAGGAGCCCTCAGAAGATGGGGACACTGTAGTCATAAAGGGATGGACATGGTCAGCAACAATACTCAGGTAGGCCGTGGCGTTCAAACGATACTCAATTGGTACTAAGGGGCCCAAAGTGTGCCAAGAAAATATCCCCCACACCATTACACCACCACCAGCCTGACCCGGTGATACAAGGCAGGATGGATCCATGCTTTCCTGTTCTTTACACCAAATTCTGACCCGACCATCTGAATGTCGCAGCTGAAATGGAGACTCATCAGCCCAGGCAATGTTTTTCCAATCTTCTATTGCCCAATTCTGTGCGAATTGTACCCTTAGTTTCCTGTTCTTAGCTGACAGGAGTGGCATCTGGTGTGGTCAGCATTTTCGGGGAAACACTGCACACAGAAGGTCTTTTATCTGAAGGTAAAAAACCTTCAGCCCTTAGAACCACTTTAAAGCGGTGTTCCAGCCGCCAAATTTTTTTTTTTTTTAAAGTCAGCAGCTACAAACACTGTAGGTGCTGACTTTTAATAAGGACACTTACGTGTCCTGGGCACCCGCGATGCCGGCCCCCCAAGGCCGATCCGTCCTTTGGATCGTGTCCCGGCGCCGCCATCCTCACTAAGGGAAACAGGCAGTAGAGCAGTGGAGGTCCCAGAAGATAGTGCGCCCCATTCCCCAGAAGACAACGCGAGGAGGACAAGAAGGAAGACTACCGCCGAATAGGAAGTGACAGATTAGGAAGATCTACCTAGCAACCGCCATTTCTGGTAAGTAAAAAAAAAAATTTTTTTTTTTTTTTGGAACCTTTTTTTTTTTTTTTTTTTAGGGTGGACCTCCGCTTTAAGTTCCTGTGAGGTCTCCAGAACTAGACAAGTATTCTAAATTAGATATTACTAAAGATCTATATAGAGGAATCGGGACCTTCTTCTTTCTGCTGGTAATCCTACTAGTAAAAACTAAAGATCTTTATAGAGGACCCTCTTCCTCCTGCCGGTGATCCCTCTAGTGATATAAAGGTCTATATAGAGGAATCAGGACCTCCTTCCTCCTGCTGGTGATCCCTCTAGTGATATAAAGATCTATATAGAGGAATCAGGACCTCCTTCCTCCTGCCGGTGATCCCTCTAGTGATATAAAGGTCTATATAGAGGAATCAGGACCTCCTTTCTCCTGCTGTGGATCCCTCTAGTAATATAAAGATCTATATAGAGGAATCAGGACCTCCTTCCTCCTGCTGGTGATCCCTCTAGTGATATAAAGATCTATATAGAGGAATCAGGACCTCCTTCCTCCTGCTGTGGATCCCTCTAGTGATATAAAGATCTATATAGAGGAATCAGGACCTCCTTCCTCCTGCTGGTTTTCCCTCTAGTGATATAAAGGTCTATATAGAGGAATCAGGACCTCCTTCCTCCTGCTGGTTTTCCCTCTAGTGATATAAAGGTCTATATAGAGGAATCAGGACCTCCTTTCTCCTGCTGTGGATCCCTCTAGTGATATAAAGGTCTATATAGAAGAATCAGGACCTCCTTCCTCCTGCTGGTGATCCCTCTAGTGATATAAAGATCTATATAGAGTAATCAGGACCTCCTTCCTCCTGCTGGTTTTCCCTCTAGTGATATAAAGGTCTATATAGAAGAATCAGGACCTCCTTCCTCCTGCTGGTGATCCCTCTAGTGATATGAAGATCTATATAGAGTAATCAGGACCTCCTTCCTCCTGCTGGTGATCCCTCTAGTGATATAAAGATCTATATAGAGGAATCAGGACCTCCTTCCTCCTGCTGGGGATCCCTCTAGTGATATAAAGGTCTATATAGAGGAATCAGTACCTCCTTCCTGCTGCTGGGGATTCCTCTAGTGATATAAAGATCTATACAGAGTCACCCACCCCTATGGTACCGATTCGGGGCAATCCGGAATTTGCACCCGGCCTTTAGAACCCTCACTTCCAGCGACTGGCGGAGGAGCGGCGGCTACATCTCTGTGGCTTTGTGGGTCCAGACGGCCAACTCTCCTCCTCTGCCGGGGTGTCTGCCACGGACCCTCCGTTCAGGGCCGGCCCTACCATGGGACCCGGTGGTACCATTGTACCAGGCGGCACATTCAGGGGAGCGGCAAGTTGCCACTATCCAGTTCCGCCCACTCCACTCCCCCTGCACTCAGGGCTGGCGGTACCACTAGGCAGCCGCCTAGGGCGCAGCCATGGCCACTGGTTCCCTATCTCAATGTGTGACAGTAGTAGTCCTTGCCGCCGCGCAGTCCTGTGGAGGAAGAGGCACTGGGAGCTTGACGCAGCCTCGATCATCCAACAGTTGTTGGGTCAGTAGGTGGATCAATGTGCTCCCCTCCCCCGGCTCCTCCCCTTCTCCCGCGCTCTGCGAATCTCCTACCAAGTACCATGTGCAGAGCGCGGATAATGGCTGCCGCCGCCGCCGCTGCTGAGCAGCTCCTTGAATTCCTCTCCAGGATGGACGGCCGTAGTGTGGAAGACGTAGGTACTGTGAATGACGGTCCGCTGCCCGACACTGACAGCATCCAGTGACGTCACTCCCTGAACGAGGGAGCCCGAACATCCCTGCTACCAGCCGCCCGTGATGACCTCACACACAGCCCTAATGCTATGATGCCATCTACTGTCTCCTGTCATCATCATGCTCCTCGTCATCCCCCTGTTCCTGGCATGATCCCACCACCCTACCTCTGAGGCCTGTCTTACATTTTATCACCCCCTGTCATCTCCATCCTCCCTGTCATCTTCCTACCACCCACCCCTGTCATCTCCATATTCCCTGTCATCTCCATATTCCCTGTCATCTCCATCCTCCCTGTCATCTTCCTACCACCCACCCCTGTCATCTTCATCCTCCCTGTCAGCTTCCTACCACCCACCCCTGTCATCTCTATCCTCCCTGTCAGCTTCCTACCACCCACCCCTGTCATCTTCATCCTCCCTGTCAGCTTCCTACCACCCACTCCTGTCATCTCCATCCTCCCTGTCAGCTTCCTACCACCCACCCCTGTCATCTCTATCCTCTTTGTCAGCTTCCTACCACCCGCCCCTGTCATCTCCATCCTCCCTGTCAGCTTCCTACCACCCACCCCTGTCGTCTTCATCCTCCCTATCAGCTTCCTACCACCCACCCCTGTCATCTCCATCCTCCCTGTCAGCTTCCTACCACCCACTCCTGTCATCTCCATCCTCCCTGTCAGCTTCCTACCACCCACTCCTGTCATCTCCATCCTCCCTGTCAGCTTCCTACCACCCACCCCTGTCATCTTCATCCTCCCTGTCAGCTTCCTACCACCCACTCCTGTCATCTCCATCCTCCCTGTCAGCTTCCTACCACCCACCCCTGTCATCTCCATCCTCTTTGTCAGCTTCCTACCACCCGCCCCTGTCATCTCCATCCTCCCTGTCAGCTTCCTACCACCCACCCCTGTCGTCTTCATCCTCCCTATCAGCTTCCTACCACCCACCCCTGTCATCTCCATATTCCCTGTCATCTCCATATTCCCTGTCATCTCCATCCTCCCTGTCATCTTCCTACCACCCACCCCTGTCATCTTCATCCTCCCTGTCAGCTTCCTACCACCCACCCCTGTCATCTCTATCCTCCCTGTCAGCTTCCTACCACCCACCCCTGTCATCTTCATCCTCCCTGTCAGCTTCCTACCACCCACTCCTGTCATCTCCATCCTCCCTGTCAGCTTCCTACCACCCACCCCTGTCATCTCTATCCTCTTTGTCAGCTTCCTACCACCCGCCCCTGTCATCTCCATCCTCCCTGTCAGCTTCCTACCACCCACCCCTGTCGTCTTCATCCTCCCTATCAGCTTCCTACCACCCACCCCTGTCATCTCCATCCTCCCTGTCAGCTTCCTACCACCCACCCCTGTCATCTCCATCCTCCCTGTCAGCTTCCTACCACCCACCCCTGTCATCTCCATCCTCCCTGTCAGCTTCCTACCACCCACCCCTGTCATCTCCATATTCCCTGTCATCTCCATCCTCCCTGTCAGCTTCCTACCACCCACCCCTGTCATCTCCATCCCCCCTGTCAGCTTCCTACCACCCACCCCTGTCATCTCCATCCTCCCTGTAAGCTTCCTACCACCCACCCCTGTCATCTCCATCCTCCCTGTCATCTTCCTACCACCCCCTGTAATCTTCATCCTCCCTGTCAGCTTCCTACCACCCACCCACCCCTGTCATATTCCTACCACCCCCTGTAATCTTCATCCCCCCCTGCCAGCTTCCTACCACCCCACCCCCTTAATTTACTGGTGCACATCACATATGATGGACGCAGGGACATTTTTTTTTTGGGGGGGGGGGGCGCACATAGCTGGTCTTGCCTAGGGCGCCAAATTGCCTAGCACCGGCCCTGCCTGCACTGTGAGGCAAATTGCCACTGGCCAGCCCGTTCTGCCCGCTGCACTGTGAGGCAAATTGTCGCCAACTCGTTCCGCCCGCTCCGCGCTTCACTGTGAGGCAAATTGACGCCCGCCTGCCAGCCAGCCTGCTCCGCTCCACCTGTTCTGCCCGCACGCTCAATTCACCTGGGCGTCGGGCCCAGGTAAAAGGAGCGTGCGGGCAGAACAGGGGAACAGTCAGCGGGCGTGACAGTCAGCAGGTGAGCGGGCTTGCTGGCCAATCAGCGGGCGGGGGAGCAGAGAGATGACATCATCTCTCACTGCCCGCCCTGCATCGCTGCAGTTCGGCCCCCACTGTGTGGGCAGCAGAGAGATTACATTATCTCTCTGCTGCCCTCCTTTACTCTGGGACACAGCAAGTGGCAATCCGTTATGTGTGGCAGGTGACGTCATGGCAAGTGACAATCTGCAATGTGTGGCAGATGACGTGGCAAGTGACAATCCGCTATGTGTGGCAGGTGACATTGTGGCAAGTGACAATCCGCAATGTGTGGCAGGTGACGTGGCAAGTGACAATCCGCTACGTGTAGCAGGTGACGTGGCAAGTGACAATCTGCAACATGTGGCATGTGACGTCGTGGCAAGTGAAAATCCGCAATGTGTGGCAGGTGGCGTTGTGGCAAGTGACAATCCCCTACGTGTGGTAGGTGACGTGGCAAGTGACAATCTGCAACGTGTGGCAGGTGACATCATGGCAAGTGGCAATCCGCAATGTGTGACAGGTGGCACGTGACAATCTGCTACATGTGGCAGGTGACGTGGCAAGTGACAATCAGCTACGTGTAGCAGGTGACATCGTGGCAAGTGACAATCCGCAATGTGTGGCAGGTGACAATGTGCATCTGAAGGCAGGTGACGTTGGCAAGTGACACGCTCGGGGCTCCCACTGATTCTGCAATAATGGTGAGTTGAACTATTTTATTTTATATAACAATGTAATAATAGAAATAATGCACTTGAAGCATTTTTATTATTATTATTTTTTTACTAGTAATGGTAGTGATCTGAGATTTTTTTTTTGCGAGACTGCGACATTGCGGTGGACAGGTCGGACACTTTTGACACATTTTTGGGACCATTGACATCTATACAGCGATCTGTGCTATAAAAATGCACTGATTACTGTGTAAATGTCACTGTTAGGGAAGGGGTTAAATGTGTTTCCTGGGAGGTGTTTCTAACAGTGGGGGGGGATGGGAATGACTGGAGGAGGAGAGAAATCTCTGTTCCTAATCACTAGGAACAGCAGATCTGTCTCTCCTCCCCTGTCAGAATGGGGATCTGTCTATTTACATTGACAGTTCCCCGTTCTGGCTCTCTGTGGACCGATCGTGGGTGGACGGCTGACATTGCGGCCGCCGGCCAGGCACAGGTCCTTTTATACTCCTATATACATGTATAGAGCCATGACAGGTCCTTTTTATACTCCTACATACATGTATAGAGCCATGACAGGTCCTCTTTATACTCCTACATACATGTATAGAGCCATGACAGGTCCTCTTTATACTCCTACATACATGTATAGAGCCATGACAGGTCCTCTTTATACTTCTACATAGATGTATAGAGCCATGACAGGTCCTCTTTATACTCCTACATACATGTATAGAGCCATGACAGGTCCTCTTTATACTTCTACATAGATGTATAGAGCCATGACAGGTCCTCTTTATACTCCTACATACATGTATAGAGCCATGACAGGTCCTTTTTATACTCCTACATACATGTATAGTGCCATGACAGGTCCTCATTATACTTCTATATACACGCATAATGCCATGATGGTCCTCTTTATACTCCTATACATGAATAGAGCCATAACAGGTCCATTTTATAGAGCCATGACAGGTCCTCTATATACTCCTTTACATGTATAGAGCCATGACAGTTCCTCTTTATTTATCATATCAAATAATGGATGTGGGGGCATTTCGGTGTGCGTGATTTTTTATTTTATTTGGGGGGGGGGGGGCAGCATTTCATTCTTGGTACCAGGCAGCACAATGTCTTGGGCCGGCACTGCCTCCGTTAGACTTCTGGAGTGGTCTCCAACTGCGTACTTTCCTTCACGGGTGTTCACGGATCCCGGGCATATCTCGACAGCTTACGGAATTGGAAAACATTTGTCGTCGGGGGGAGCCGGTTCGCCATAGTCTTTCAACAATCTACACCTCGTTGATTCGACCGGCGGATTCTTGGTGGGAATCAGATCTGGATACCCAATTCACTGACTATCAGGAGGAGAAGATCCTTAATTTTGCCCAGAAGTCATCCATAGCTACCAGAGTCCAAGAGACCTGTTACAAAATTCTGACTTGAGGGTACAGAGTGCCCACCACTCTGCACCGTTTCTTCCCTCTAGTCCCTAGTCTGTGTTGGCGTTGTGGCAATGCAGAGGGAACGATGTTGCATATCTTCTCGGACTGTCCTAGACTCGGACCATTCTGACAGGAGGTGACCTGCATGATCAAGCACCTGACAAATGTCGATCTGGAAGGGAACCCCGCTGTTTGTCTGCTCCATCTTTCACCGTGACCTATTGAGAAATACAAGCCCCCCCCTTACAATCCAGTTATTGAATGCCGCTAAGGCGTGCATCCCCCTCTGTTGGAGATCGGAGACCTCGCCATCAAAGGCCCTGTGGCTTTCTAAATTAAATGAACTGAGAGATATGGAAGATCTCATTTCCACCTTACACAACCGGGAGGAGATCTTTTGTGAGATATGGAGACCCTGGCACCACTTTGTTTATACTGACGCATATCTCCGGGAAGTCTCGCAATCTAGCTGACCTCCTGGACTTAGTCCTACTCACCTGGGCGAGAGGTACTACCTGTCTGCTATCGGCCTACCCTTTTTTTCCTTTTCTCGAATTTGTTCTCTTCCCACACTAGGGACACCTGCTTTTCCAACCCCCTACCCCCACCCCTTTTTCCCTTGGATACTTATGCCGCGTACACACGGCCGGAATTTCCGACAAGAAAAGTTCGATGTGAGAAAATACAGACCGTGTGTAGGCTCCATCTGACTTTTTCTGTCGGAATTTCCAACAGCAAAAATTTAAGAGCTGGTTCTCAATTTTTCCGACAAAAAAAGTTCTTGCAATTCCGACGCACAAAAATCCACGCATGCTCGGAGCTCAAGCAGAAGAGCCACACTGCCTATTGAACTTAATTTTTCTCGGCTGGTCGTAAGTGTTGTACGTCACCGCGTTCTTGACGGTCGGAATTTTGTGTGACCGCGTGTATGCAACACAAGTTTGAGTCAACATTCCGTCGGGAAAAAATCTACGGTTTTCTTGTCGGAATTTCCGATCGTGTGTACGCGGCATTAGTCTAGTTGTGGGTAATACTTTTTGAATGTTGTTTATATCCTTGTCCACCTCAATTCCAACTCAATGGCGCATTTCTGATCCAACTGGCCATCGGGACGCCCTGCATACCAATATTGTACGAATCTTATTATATAGCACAGTTTGACATTCATGTTTTTTATGCTGGGATCCCCCTTATAGTTACCTGTAAGTTCCCCCGGCTCTACCTGCTGTCAACGAATTTTGAAACCGTTATACTTGCTCATCTGTACTGTGTATTGCTGGGTCGGCTGATATGTAAATTTGTTCCTGTGACCCTTTTTTTCTGTTACCTGATCATATCATATGTTTTATGTCATCTACTTGGGTTGTAAACTGTACCCTTTTTGGAAAATAAAAGAATTTATATTTAAAAAAAAAAAGATTTATACAGAGGAATCAGGACCTCCTTCCTCCTGCTGGTGATATTAATATCTATATAGAGGAATCAGGACCTCCTTCCTCCTGCTGGTGATCCCTCTAGTGCAGGGATATGCAATTAGCGGACCTCCAGCTGTTGCAGAACTACAATTCCCATTAGGCATTGCAAGACTCTGACAGCCGCAAGCATGACAGCCAGAGGCAGAGGCATGATGGGACTTGTAGTTTTGCAACAGCTGGAGGTCCGCTAATTGCATATCCCTGCTCTAGTGTTATAAAGATCTATATAGAGAGATCAGGACCTTCTTCCTCCTGCTGGTGATCCTTCTAGTGATATGAAGATCTATATAGAGGAATCAGGACCTTCTTCCTCCTGCTGGTGATACCTCAAGTAATATAAAGACCTATATAGAGGAATCAGGACCTCGTTCCTCCTGCTGGTGATATTAATATCTATATAGAGGAATCAGGACCTCCTTCCTCCTGCTGGTGATCCCTCTAGTGATATGAAGATCTATATAGAGAGATCAGGACCTTCTTCCTCCTGCTGGTGATCCTTCTAGTGATATGAAGATCTATATAGAGGAATCAGGACCTTCTTCCTCCTGCTGGTGATACCTCAAGTAATATAAAGACCTATATAGAGGAATCAGGACCTCGTTCCTCCTGCTGGTGATATTAATATCTATATAGAGGAATCAGGACCTCCTTCCTCCTGCTGGTGATCCCTCTAGTGATATAAAGACCTATATAGAGGAATCAGGACCTCCTTCCTCCAGCTGGTGATCCCTCTAGTGATATAAAGAGCTATATAGAGGAATCAGGACCTCCTTCCTCAGGCTGGTGACCCCTCTAGTGATATAAAGACCTATATAGAGAGATCAGGACCTCCTTCCTCAGGCTGGTGATCCCTCTAGTGATATAAAGACCTATATAGAGGAATCAGGACCTCCTTCCTCCTGCTGGTGATCCCTCTAGTGATATAAAGATCTATATAGAGAGATCATGACCTCCTTCCTCAGGCTGGTGATCCCTCTAGTGATATAAAGACCTATATAGAGGAATCAGGACCTCCTTCCTCCTGCTGGTGATCCCTCTAGTGATATAAAGACCTATATAGAGAGATCATGACCTCCTTCCTCAGGCTGGTGATCCCTCTAGTGATATAAAGACCTATATAGAGGAATCAGGACATCCTTGCCCTATTGGTATTCCGCCTCCTGATAGCTAAAGATCTATATAGGAGAATCAGAACCTCCTTCCTCCTGCTGGTGATCCCTCTAGTGATATAAAGATCTATATAGAGAAATCTGCCTCCTGATAGCTAAAGATCTATATACCGAGAATCAGGACCTCCTTCCTCAGGCTGGTGATCTCTCTAGTAATATAAAGATCTACAGTATATAGAGGAATCCGCCTCCTGATAGCTAAAGATCTATAGAGAAGAATCAGGACCTCCTTCCTCCTGCTGGTGATCCCTAAAGTGATATAAAGATCTATACAGAGGAATCCGCCTCCTGATAGCTAAAGATCTATATACCGGTAGGAGAATCAGGACCTTCTTCCTCCTGCTGGTGATCCCTCTAGTGATATGAAGATCTATATAGAGGAATCAGGACCTCCTTCTTCCTGCTGGTGATCTCTCTAGTAATATAAAGATCTACAGTATATAGAGGAATCAGGACCTAATTTCCCTACTGGTAATCCACCTCCTGATAGCTAAAGATCTATATAGGAGCATCAGGACCTCCTTTCTGCTGCTGGTGACCCCTCTTAGTGATGAACCCCAGAATTCTATTGACTTTCCCTATTGCCTGGGCACACAGTGTACTGTACTGCACTGCACCCCAATATTGACCCAGAGTACCATTCTTTTAGAGCATTATTTCACATTTAGAAACATTGAAGTGCAGCTTACACTTCTTTGACCAATCGTCCAGCAATGCCAAATCACGTTCCATGATACAGACACCTCCGGGAACATCAGCCTTTTTTTTTTTTTGCACACCTTTGTGCCATTCTTGCCCACCAACCTTCAGTTCCATCACTTATTTATTTTCTATTGGTGTGTACATCCAGCGTACAGGACAGTTGGCGCAGGGCCATTGCTGTTTGTTACTTTGTTGCCACGTTACGTATATTATGTATGTGCCGTGTATGGGGGGGTCAGTAGAAAGGATCAGGAGGTTAATGAAGAAGCTTTAATCAGGGGTCTTGTCACTGCGCGTCTGAGTTTTCTTTCCATCCTACAGGGTGACATTTCTTTACAATAACATGTTATGTTCTGCAGTCAGTGCTCCTCTCCAGCATTGCCTGGGAAGGGTTACCATATCCTCTCCAGCATTGCCTAGGAAGGGTTACCATATCCTCTCCAGTATTGTCTGGGAATGGAAGGGTTACACTCCCCCCCCCTTTTTTCCCAGCATTGTCTGGGGAAGAGAAGGGTTAAGCTCCCTGTGCTTAGGGGCCACTGGCGGAGGATTACAGGCTGATGCTCTGGTGTTGCCAGGCTCTGCAGAGCATCTGCCCAGATCTCAGCACCCCCCTGGCATGGAAGAGGTTACAGCTGTGGTAGGGAGCCCAGCCTCCTCCAGAACTTACACAAAGATGGCAGCCCCCTCCCCCAATCTCCCAGGACTTTAAATGAAAAGAAATGACACATCACCGAGCGCTGGGTGACAAAGCCCCCAGAAAATGGCACCGGCGTCTCCTGGCAAAGGTGGGCATTGGCCCCCCTGCTGGCGCCGTGTCCCCAGAGCTCTTCCAGTGTATTCCTCATCGCTATGCAGATTGGATTTATCGATCGAAGGAGGCGTCTTTCCCACCCTCCACCCCCTTCAGCATCTCTTACCTTCATATCATTGATGATGGCCTGGAAGAGACCCCCCAGAGCGCCGCACTCCTTGTCAACCGCCTCCATCATGACAATCCAGCCGCAGCCAAGGGGGGGAAATCCAACATGCGCCCCTCTGGGCCAAATCCAGATGGGAAATCAGAGCGTGAAATAGACAGCAAATTCCAGAGAATCCACAACTGCTGGGACCTCCTCCACCGCCAATCGATGTCACCCACCTCCCCCCACCCCTTCTGTCCCCCCCAACCAGTCCTTTCTAGTTGATGTCACTTGCAGCATTCAGATGCCCCATGTCCAGCGGGAGCCTCCCACAATCATCCCTGCACAGGTGGCCGGGGCTCCTGGGATAGGCATGGACCAGGCAGGGATGGGGAGGGAAAAAAGAGCGCAGGCTGCCCACTGAGGAGGATGCAGCAGCCTTGTGCAGGAGGAGAGGCTGCAGTGCAGCACACAGGGCTACAGGAGAGGGGAGGTACAGATCTGTCACATGGACCAGGAGGGAGGGGGGGACACCGAGATGTGATGGGGAGGACTGGCTGCATCTCCAACCTGCAGACGGCTGTCAGACAATGTACTACCTGAGAGGCCTGGGGGGTCATTTACTGGGTGCTGGAGGGGCCCATATACTGGGTGCTGGGAATAGTCATTTAGGGCCACTTCCTACCATAGAAACGCAGTCCGGATGCCTTCCAGATGCTTTTTACCATGCGCATTTTTGTTGCGTTTTTGATGCAGTCCAGTGCATTCCCCCCTCTTTTTTTTCTTAACCTTAAGTGCCAGTTTACGCCACATGCAGTTCAGTGCGTTTTTTTTCTGAATCAAAAACGCATGAAAAGTAGGTTATATGGTTTTTAATGGCGTAGTTCACACCAGTGTTTGCAGTTACAGGGAAAAAAAAGTAGAACATGCTGCATTATTCCTGCACTGGACTGTACTGGAACGCTGTAAAATGCATCAATATAGCGCACTGGAACGCACCTAAACGCACTGGAACACACATGTCCTTATTAGGGGCTGGTTCACAGCACAGAAACGCACTCCAGATCCGTTCCGGATGCGTTTCTGCATGCGCGTTTTTTAACAATTTTTTGGATGCGTTACGGTGCATTTTTGGTGCGTTTCCAGATGCATTCCAGGTGCTTTTATTTTTTCCACAATACTAGGATCCAGTGCGTTTTTGATGCCTTCCAGTGCATGTTTTATGCATTTTACTGCATTCCAGTACAGTCCAGTGCAGGAAAAATGCAGCATGTTCTACTCTTTTTTTTTCTGGAACTGAAAAGCCCTGGAACTGACCGTACTGGTGTGAGCAATGCCATTAGAAATCATATAATCTACTTTCCATGAGTTTTTGATGCAGAACAAAAACGCACTGTACTGCATATGGTGTGAACTGGTCCTTAAAGGAGCACTAAAGCTTCCCTTTTTTTTTGCTTAAAAATAACAAACATGTTATACTTACCTCCACTGTGCAGCTCGTTTTGCACACAGTGGCCCCGATCCTGGTCTTCTGGGGTCCCTCGGCGGCTGTCTTGGCTCCTCCCCGCAAGGACTCCACACCTTAATGCGAGTGAGCTCGCATGGTGTGGAGTGATTGCGGGCGCGCTCCCGTGATACAGCGGCGGCCATAGCCGCCGACTGTATCACTCGGCCCCGCCCCCCGCGCGCCGCATCATTGGATGTGATTGACAGCAGCGCCAGCCAATGGCTGCGCTGCTTTCAATCCATCCAGTGTAGCCAATCGGCGGCCAGGCTGAAAAACGAAGAGGATGACGGGGACGAGCATGGGACTTTCGAGGGGCCAGGTAAGAAAAACGGGGGCTCGGGGGGGGGGCGGTATTGTCGAATGTTTTTTCACCTTAATGCATAGGATGCATTAAGGTGAAAAAACATGTAACTTTACTACTCCTTTAAGGTTAAGAAAAAAGAGGAGGGAAAAAATGCACTGGACTGCATCAAATAATGCGCATGCAGAAAAGCATCCAGACTGCATTTCTATGATGGGAACTGGCCCTAAATAAGGACATGTGTATTCCAGTGCGTTTTTGGTGCATTTAGGTGCGTTCCAGTGCATTTTTGATGCTTTTTACAGCGTTCCAGTACAGTGCAGTGCAGGAAAAATGCAGCATGTTCTACTTTTTTTTTTTTGGAACTGGAACGTTCTGGAACTGCAAGCACTGGTGTGAACTATGCAATTAAAAACCATATAACCTACTTTCCATGCGTTTTTGATGCAGAAAAAAAAAAGGACTGAACTTCCACGTGGTGTGAACTGGGGAGGGGGCATCCAAAGAGTACTGTGGGAGGCCATTCACTGAGGGTTGTGGGTGGGGGTGGGGTCATACAACTGCCAGGGGAGTCATTTTCTGAGTGCTGGGGGGTCATTCATCGACTACCGAGGAAAGTCATTCACTGATGGATGTCAGTGCTGGGGGGACTTTGGGGGTCATCTACAGAGTACAGGGGCAAGGGATGGGGTCATTCTCTGAGTGATGGGGGAGTCTAGAAGCATCATCCACAGAATACCAGGGGCATCATTCACTGAGTTCTGGGGGGGCTGAGGGGTCATCCACAGAGAACGGGGGGGGGGGGTGGGGTAAAGCATTGAGTGCCAGGGGGTCATTCACTGTCTGTGTGCTGGGGGGGGTCAACAACCACAGAGTACCGGGTAGGTCATTCACTGACAGCTGGGGGGGGGGGGTCATTTACTGAGTGCAGAAGGGATGATCCACAGAATATGGGGGGGGGGGGGGGAGAAGTCATACACAAAGTACTAGGGAAGTCACTCGCTGAGGCCTGGTTCACACTTGAATGCAGTTTGCATTTTTCAATACACGCTTTTCACCCATTGAAGTCTATGGAACCAAAAACCAGAGAAAAGTCCCTGGCCGTTGCCATAAAAGGTGTGACCAAGGCCTAAGGCTTCATTCAAACCTGATCGCTGCAAAACGTGGGACGCGTTTGCGATGCCATTACTTCCTAATGTCACTCCAATCGCGCCGCGATTGTCACGCTGTAAATTACGCTGCAAACAAAACGTGCTGCGCTTGTCACTCAAAAAGGAACATGAGCTTCTTTTGGGCGGCAGCGTCACGCGGTGGGTTTGCCACAACTGCAGCGCGATTTACTGCGCAACAAAATCACTGTGCTATTGGAGTGCCATTAGAAGTAATGACATCACAAACGTGTCCCGCGATCTGCAGCGATTTGAAAGCGATCAGGTGTGAATGGGGCTTAAAGGGCTGTACACACCATCAGAAAGTTGTTTGAAAAATACCGCTTTCGAATCGATCGTAGCGATAATCTGACTGTTATTACACAGCTTTTGAGAGCCGAAAACTACAGTTTATCCGATATTATACGAGGGGACAAATACGGGGAAAAAAATTGTACTATCTGGTATCATTTTGTTTAATCAGTACAATTGTTGTCCAAAAATTCAATACAAATACACTACAATACATCACTTCCAAATTTGTATTCTGTCGTACGAGAATTTTCATAACTTTAGTAACCTATTTTATTTTTGATATGAGACTAGAACACAAAAAAAAAACGTTGATCATTCACCTGATAATCTCATCATGTGTACCAGGCATAACCAGGGATGGTCAATCAGAGTGCCTGGAGGGATTTATCCACAAAATACTGGGAGAGGTCAATCACTGGGTGTCAGGGTGTGTCATTCACAAAGGGGGTCATTTCCTGAGAGATGTGAGTCCGTGCCATCTTAATAGCATCATGGGTCCCTGGGCTAAACAATGCTCTGGGGCCTCAACCAGTCTGCACAAGGTGTCCCCATCACAGTGCCTGTATACATCAGGTGTCCCCATACATCAGGTTCCCCTATCACAGTGCCTATATACATCAGGAGTCCCCATCACATTATCCCCTTACATCAGGTGTCCCCATCACATTATCCCCTTACATCAGGTGTCCCCATCACAGTGCCCATATACATCAGGTGTCCCCATCACACTGTCCCCTTACATCAGGTGTCCCCATCACACTGTCCCCTTACATCAGGTGTCCCCATCACACTGTCCCCTTACATCAGGTGTCCCCATCACATTATCCCCTTACATCAGGTGTCCCCATCACACTGTCCTCTTACATCAGGTGTCCCCATCACAGTGCCCGTATACATCAGGTGTCCCCATACATCAGGTTCCCCTATCACAGTGCCTATATACATCAGGTGTCCCCATCACATTATCCCCTTACATCAGGTGTCCCCATCACACTGTCCTCTTACATCAGGTGTCCCCATCACACTGTCCTCTTACATCAGGTGTCCCCATCACAGTGACCCCTTACATCAGGTGTCCCTATCACAGTGCTCATATACATCAGGTGCCCCAATCACATTGCCCCCTTACATTAGGTGTCCTCATACATCAGGTGTTCCAATCACATTGTCCCCATACATCAGGTTTCCCCATCACAGTGCCCGTATACATCAGTGTCTCCATTCATCAGGTGTCCCCATCACAGTGTTCCCATACATCAGGTGTCTACATCACAGTGCCCGTATACATCAGGTTTCCCCATCACAGTGCCCGTATACATCAGGTTTCCCCATCACAGTGCCCGTATACATCAGGTGTCCCCATCCATCAGTTGTCCCCATCATAGTGTCCCCATACATCAGGTTTCCCCAGCACAGTGCCCGTATACATCAGGTGTCCCCATCCATCAGTTGTCCCCATCATAGTGTCCCCATACATCAGGTTTCCCCATCACAGTGCCCGTATACATCAGGTGTCCCCATCCATCAGTTGTCCCCATCATAGTGTCTCCATACATCTGGTTTCCCCAGCACAGTGCCCGTATACATCAGGTGTCCCCATCCATCAGTTGTCCCCATCATAGTGTCCCCATACATCAGGTTTCCCCAGCACAGTGCCCGTATACATCAGGTGTCCCCATCACAGTGTCCCCTTACATCAGTTGTACCCATCACAGTGTCCCCTTACATCAGTTGTACCCATCACAGTGTCCCCATACATCAGGTGTCCACATCACAGTGCCCCTTTACATCAATAAGCCCCATCACAGTTTCCCCATCACAGTGCCGTATACATCAGGTGTCCCCATCACATTATCCCCTTACATCAGGTGTCCCCATACATCAGAGTGCCCCCTTACATCAGTTGTCACCATCACAGTGTCCTCATTCTTCAGGTGTCCCCATACATCAGAGGTGTACCCCCTCTTTCCCCATGTACTCACAGACCACAAATGCTATTCCCACCTGCAATGAAGTGCCATTGCAGTTGCTCCAATTAAAGAAGAGCAGCACAATCAGCCAAATCGCCAGTGCACCCCCCCCCCCTTCTCTTGTCCTTGCCCTCATCATGGGGCCCTTGGCCTTAATGGCACTGCCCAGTTGTGCCCATTCATTTAGACAGCCCTGACATGAGTCACACAGGGTGCCAGAGGGGTCGTCCACGGTGTATTGGGTGTGGGGTGGGGTCGTCACTCACTGAGGGACATGGGAAATTATCCATTGAGTGCTGGGGGGTTATTTCACTTAGTGTTGGGGGGTTGAGCTGAGCAGTTTGTGTGGGGTGATTCACTGGAGAGCTGAGGTTAAAGATTACATTTGTGTCCTGATTTTTTGGGAGGGTGGGGATATGGATGACAGTTGTACCCACTTTCCGGAGAGGATAAGGATGACAGTTGTGTCTTTCTGGAGAGGATAAGGATGACAGTTATCTACTTTCTGGAGAGGGTGAGGATAAGGATGACAGTTGTGTATACTTTCTGGAGAGGGTGAGGATAAGGATGACAGTTGTGTATACTTTCTGGAGAGGGTGAGGATAAGGATGACAGTCGTATCTACTTTCTGGAGAGGTGAGCATAAGGATGACAGTTATCTACTTTCTGGAGAGGGTGAGGATAAGGATGACAGTTGTGTATACTTTCTGGAGAGGGTGAGGATAAGGATGACAGTTGTGTATACTTTCTGGAGAGGGTGAGGATAAGGATGACAGTTGTGTATGCTTTCTGGAGAGGGTGAGGATAAGGATGACAGTTGTGTATACTTTCTGGAGAGGGTGAGGATAAGGGTGACAGTTCTATCTACTTTCTGGAGAGGGTGAGGATAAGGATGACAGTTGTTTCTACTTTCTGGAGAGGGTGAGGATAAGGATGACAGTTGTTTCTACTTTCTGGAGAGGGTGAGGATATAGATGACAGTTCTATCTACTTTCTGGAGAGGTGAGGATAAGGATGACAGTTGTATCTACTTTCTGGAGAGGGTGAGGATAAGGATGACAGTTGTGTATACTTTCTGGAGAGGTGAGGATAAGGATGACAGTCGTATCTACTTTCTGGAGAGGGTGAGGATAAGGATGACAGTTGTGTATACTTTCTGGAGAGGGTGAGGATAAGGCTGACAGTTGTGTATACTTTTTGGAGAGGGTGAGGGTATGGATGACAGTTGTGTATACTTTCTGGAGAGGGTGAGGATAAGGCTGACAGTTGTGTATACTTTTTGGAGAGGGTGAGGATAAGGATGACAGTTGTGTATACTTTCTGGAGAGGTGAGGATAAGGATGACGGTCGTATCTACTTTCTGGAGAGGTGAGGATAAGGATGACAGTTGTATCTACTTTCTGGAGAGGGTGAGGATAAGGCTGACAGTTGTGTATACTTTCTGGAGAGGGTGAGGATATGGATGACAGTTGTGTATACTTTCTGGAGAGGGTGAGGATAAGGATGACAGTTCTATCTACTTTCTGGAGAGGGTGAGGATAAGGATGACAGTTGTTTCTACTTTCTGGAGAGGGTGAGGATATAGATGACAGTTCTATCTACTTTCTGGAGAGGTGAGGATAAGAATGACAGTTGTATCTACTTTTTGGAGAGGGTGAGGATAAGGATGACAGTTGTGTATACTTTCTGGAGAGGGTGAGGATAAGGGTGACAGTTCTATCTACTTTCTGGAGAGGTTGAGGATAAGGATGACAGTTGTATCTACTTTCTGGAGAGGGTGAGGATAAGGCTGACAGTTGTGTATACTTTCTGGAGAGGGTGAGGATATGGATGACAGTTGTGTATACTTTCTGGAGAGGTGAGGATAAGGATGACAGTCGTATCTACTTTCTGGAGAGGTGAGCATAAGGATGACAGTTGTGTATACTTTCTGGAGAGGGTGAGGATAAGGATGACAGTTGTGTATACTTTCTGGAGAGGGTGAGGATAAGGATGACAGTTGTGTATGCTTTCTGGAGAGGGTGAGGATAAGGATGACAGTTGTGTATACTTTCTGGAGAGGATAAGGATGACAGTTGTTTCTACTTTCTGGAGAGGATAAGGATGACAGTTGTGTATACTTTCTGGAGAGGGTGAGGATAAGGATGACAGTTGTATCTACTTTCTGGAGAGGTGAGGATAAAGATGCCACTAACCCCCAGTTTTTTTTTTGTGTGTTTAGGATAGGTGTGGCCCCCCGATTCCAGTTTCAGATTAGGGTGGGAATAAGAATGACTCTTTTTTGGGAGGGATAGAGAACTGAGGTTTCCAATGGTCACCATTGTCACTGAGACAGAAAGTGATGGGAAAATCCAAAATGTTGCAGTTGTCACTGGAACAGGAAGTAGGGGGAAATCTTCTAATGGGGGACACCTGTTCTGTTGACATGTCTAAGAGGAGATTCCCCTTCGCTTTGCAAGGACTGCTCTATCTCTGGAGACTGCATTCCTTGAACTCTCAATAGGTCTTCACTGATGCAAGTAGTAGAGGATTGTGTCTCCAATTATGTAAGTGGTGGCAGAGTGCGGTCTTGTCTGATGAAAGAGATAGAGAACTGCAGTCTTAAAGTGGTTGTAAAGGCTGAAGGTTATTTTTACCTTAATATATTTTATGCATTAAGGTAAAAAAATTATGCATGCAGCTCTCTATAGCACTTTGCTATGAGGGCACTTGCCGGGGGGGTTGACAGACGATTTGACATGTCAAATCACCGGCTATTGCCGGCAACGCCACTGTCCGAATCGGAGCGACTCTGACTTTGCGGCGCCGCACTGATTTCCAAAAGTAGTTCCTGTACTACCTTTGTTGACTTTGGGGGCAGTTTAAATAGAGTAGATATCTGTGCGTGAACCCGCACAGATGTCTGTCAAATCACCCCTGAAGTCTAAATGCATTGCCGGTTTGAAATAATGCAAATTCAGATTTCAAACCTGCCCTCAATATGAACCTGGGCTAAAAGATGGAAGAATATGGTCTCAACTGATGGTTCTGGTAGAGAACTACTGTCACAATCGATGGCAGCATGAGAAATGCAGTCTAATAGAAGTAATGAAGTAGTGTGGTGGTGGTGGAGTACAAGTCTTGAGAGATGATAGAGCGTGGTCTCAGCTGATGGTGTGGGTAGAGGAGTGCAGTCATAACTGATGGGAGTAGTGGTAGAGTGAGGTCTCCAATGATGGAAGTGGTGGCAGAGTGCGGTCTTTAGAAATGGAGGAATGTGTTCTCAACTGATGATGCAGGTAGAGAAGTTGTCAGAAACCATGAATCAGACCAAGATTAAAAGTACAGTTAAATCACACTTGTTTATTAATAATAATAATAAGATAAACAGAGTAAATGTAGTCAAAACATAGCCAGAGTTCAAGAACCGGATCGCATAGTCAGCCAAGCCAAACGCCAGGGAACCAGATATATACGTAGTAGAACAGCAAGCAGGATCAGGAGCCAGAAGGAATTTCTTTAACAGGAACGACCGCAGGAGATAGTCACTGTGTGATGGTGACCAAGGCGAAGGCAGAGATCATCTGAGGTTGACAGCTTAAAGTGGTTGTAAACCCACTTTGACAACTTGCACCTACAGGTAAGCCTAGATTAAGGCTACACGGTTAAGGAGATATTTGCAGAAAACACTGCACCGATGTCTACGGCGCAGGTGCACTGAGCGTCCCGGCTTTATGAATGGGATTATGCCGTCCCGCGCGCATGCGCGGGAGTGACGTAATCGCCGCTCCGGCCAGTCGGAGCGGCGATACAAGGAAGAAGCTCAGAGGGGACATGGTGGCGGAGGGGAACGAGGAGCACTTCGGGGACTTCGATTTCAGGTAAGTGCCACATAATGAGCTAGTAAGCTATGCATACTAGCTCATTATGCCTTTCTCTTGCAGTGTTTTCTTTTTTCCCGTTTTTTCGGGGAGGGGTTTAGTTCCTCTTGAAGTAGGCAGGACTGACGAGCGGATCAACGGGTGAGTCACTGTGGAGAGATAGGAGTTGGCAATTAGCCGACAGCTGAGTGGCCAGCTCAGAGAAGGAAGGTCTGAGCCCAGCCCTGACAGAAGTGCAGTCTTGACTGATGGGAAGAGTTGAGAAGGAGCGTGCTTGACTGACTGCCATTGTAGAGTGACCCACTGGAGTGTTGTCTCGATTCATGTGAGTGGTGTGGCCTCGACTGATCGGAATGGGGAAGGAGTGTGGTCTCAACAATGGGAGCGGTGGTCTCAATCAATGGGAGTAGTAAAGGAGAGTGGTCTCAAGAGACCAAGCAATGGCAAAGCGTGGTCTTAAGAGCTTGATCAGTGGGGGAACGTGATCCCGAGTGGAAAAAGCTCTGAATTGATTTATCTTTGACTCATTTTATTACATCACAGAAACCTGACATTTTAACAGGGGTGTGTGGACTTTTTTATGCCCACTGTACATGATGTCATATGCTGCTTATACCCTGCCTTTTTGGCTTTGCATAGCGTACTGGTTTTTGATCTGCTGCTTCGTTAGACGTACGCACATTTGATTGATGATCCACCCTCCGGTGTCACATTTGGCACCTTTCAGGGGGGAGGAGGGAGCAGATACCTGTCTAATACCGGTATTTGGTCCCACTTCCTGGCATAGATCACCTCGGTGATCCAAGCCACTTCCGGCGCCTACTCTGTGCCCCCGCTGGCTTCTGGGAGACACACAGCACCCAGAACACAGCGGGGACCAGTGAAGACGTGCAGGGCTACTCGCGCATGCGCAGTAGGGAACCGGGAAGTGAAGCCGCAATGCTTCATTTCCTGATTCCCTCACAGAGGATGGCGGCGGGGGCAGCCGAGAGCCGAGCGATTGCTCGGCCGCCGACATCGCAGGCACCATGGACAGGTAAGTGTCCATATATTAAAAGTCAGCAGCTGCTGTATTTGTAGCTGCTGGCTTTTAATATATATTTTTTTTTTTAAGTGGGACCTCCGCTTTAAGCCTCATACACACGATCGGATTTCCGTCGGACAAATCAGTGGAATTTTGTCCGAAGGACGTTGGTCGTGAACTTGTTCTGCATACAGACGGCAACGTACATGAAACAACGTGGTTTTCTGCTCTTTAGCGCCACCCTTTGGGCAACTTCTGCTAATGTCTTCTGAGCATGCGTGTTTGCACTTTGGATTTTTTTCCGAGAGACTTGTGTACACACGATTGGATAATCCGACACCACACATTTGTTGTCGGACAATTTTAAAGCATCCTATAAAAAAAAAATAGTCGGAAAATGGAGCATACAAACGGTCGGATTTTCCGACAAAACCCTGCCATCAAACATTTGTTGTCGGAAAATCCGATCGTGTGTATGAGGCTTTAGACAGTCGCCAAAAAGGATGTCCCCATTGGAAGATCTTTTATTTCCTGTTCTGGTGACAATCGTAACAGTTTGGCTTTCCCATTACCTTGTCTGAGTGATATTAATCATCAGGAAATCTAGATGGTGAATCCCCTCTGTGGGGACACTGACATAATAAAAAGCCAACAAGGGGTCTCATTGTTTCTTACTCCATCCAAAACAAAAACAAAATAGATTTTAGATTCACTTTAAGCGATCGTTGACCACAGAATTGTCAGCTGGTGGTCACTGTATTAGTCAGGTTTAAGAGACTTAAGTGTTTGTGTACAGAGATGACACTTATGGCTAATTCTCCTCCCCCCTTCCCGCTAGCTGGCCAGTCTGGGCCCCCCGCTTGTAATTCCCTTTAATCTAATTTGTCTTTATTAATAGGGAATGAATTGTCCATCTTCCCCGGGGAGAAGGAGGACACTGGGCTGTATATTGTGTATACAGTGACCCCTGTCCACCATATTCACCTGTGTCGGTGTCACGGCCATCCTTGGAATCCGGGACATGGACTAAAGTGGTTCACGTTTTATAAACCCTGACTGTCCTACAATCTGACCGTGTGTAGACACACAATGGCCACAGCAGATCAAGGCTGACCCCGAGACGTCAATTTGATCTTCTGTTCAGGGTTGGAGACATTCCTCATACACAACTTCATTTACCTAAAAATGACCTCCATCCAATCAGCTTCTTCTATATTGAGGAGGAAAGATCTGATTGGCCGCTGTGATTCTAAACGCAAAAAAACCTTCCGACCTGGTCACGTCACGCACTTATTGAAGATGGCGTCAGCCCAGACTAGGGGGAGGATGTCCACTATGTTGGCAGGGGACCCCTGGAGTGCGGCAGCGGCTCCTTATCTGGGAAATACTGATCTGATGCATTCATACAATCTGGGAGTTTGTATTCACATTCGGGGGGTTTGGACCTGATCAACAAGTTGGTGGATCTATTGAAGGTCTACATAAGCTTTGGCAGACCCATTACATGACCACTGCAGTCCTCCTTTGGGAGTTTGTTTTTGGTTTGAATCCCAGTCAGGACACAATCTGCATGGAGTTTGCATGTTCTCCCTGTGCTTGAATAGGTTTCCTCCCACTCTCCAAAGATATGCTGGAGGAATAACTGGCTCATGTGTGAATTGGCCGTATGTGAAATTTGACGTATGTGTGTGAGATCGGACCCATAGATTGTAAGCTCCTAGGGGCAGGGATCGATGTCAATGTACAGTATATAGCGGTGTTAAAACTACTAAAACATTTTAGTCAACTAAAATACGACTAAAACAATTGAGATGGCTAAAATACGACTAAAACTAAAATGCCATTTTAGTCATAAGACAAAAAAATGGGACTAAAACTAAAATGCCATTTTAGTCAAAGGATTAAGACTGAAACTAAATTGAAATTTGACTGAAGAATTAACACTGGTCTGTAGTGCATGTTCATACCTTAATACCATAAAGAATAACATATTTGATTTTTCACCCCAGCAGTATATAATGAGTTTGGAAATTGTAGAGAAATGTTAACTAATGCATTACAATTTAATTACACCCATTAGATTTTAGATGACTAAAATTAATTTTAGTCGACTAAAATATACTGGAGATTTAGTCGACTAAAGACGACTAAATCTAAAACAATTGCAGAAGACTAAAATGGGACCAAAACTAAAATGCCATTTTACTCTTAAGACTAAAACTAAATTGAAATTTGCTGCCAAAATTGACACTGATTTATAGATCACTACGTAAATTATTGGGCCCCTGTCAAACTTAGACTGGCCATACACCTATAGATTATCTGCAGATTTTCTATGGTCAGATGGAAAAAGTGGGAGATTCCTCCATCCACACAAATCTGCAGATAATCTATAGGTTTATGGCCCTCATTATACGACTTGTCCCACGATTTGTGATGGTAAAGTAGCATGACGAGTCGTTTCCCATGATTTCCAATGACAACCATTCATATTAGTACGACTTCAAAGTAGTCCCTGCACTACTTTGGTCCAATTTTGATGCCACTTACACAGGCATTCCCTCAAATCGCGGTAAAATCGCGCAACTTTGAAGTCGCACTAGTGTGAAAGGGGCCTTATAAACACCAGCAAAAAAATAAATAAATGACAGGACCGATCGTAGGGTTTTCTTGAGCTTGTTACAACTAAGATAGCTCCTGATGAAGCAGATTTGTGGATCTGAGAAACGCGTTGCTAGTCTTTCTCATCCAGCTGCAGGATTCAGTATAAATAAATAAAAATTTGCGATCACTGTAATGGAAAATTGTAACCAGCTTTGAATCAAATGTAATGATAGATCAGTGAGCTAGCTAGAGCTAGCGTAGGCTTAAATATGGAGGTAGGACTTTTATATCCTGAAATGAGGGTAATTGATAATATAATCCACCTCTTTCATATCTTCTTATGTGATCAATAAATAAGATTTATCATATCACAGTTTGTTACATCCATTTGTATGTTTTTATATAACTTTCTGACTGAAAAGTATATAGGGGGAATCTGCGTGCCATTATAGGATGTTATGTGTTGGGGGGGGGGGGGTCTCTTTGCCATTACAGTATGTGGTGTATATGTGTTGAGGGGGGGGGGTCTCTTTGCCATACAGTATGTTGTGTATATGTGTTGGGGGGGGTCTCTTTGCAATTACAGTATGTGGTGTATGTGTTGGGGGGGTCTTTTTGCCATTACAGTATGTGTTGCTGGGGTCTCTTTGCCATTACAGTATGTGGTGTATATGTGTTGGGGGGGTCTCTTTGCCATTACAGTATGTGGTGTATATGTGTTGGGGGGGGTCTCTTTGCCATTACAGTATGTGGTGTATATGTGTTGGGGGGGGGGGGGTATTTTTGCCATTATAGTATGTGGTGTATATGTGTTTGGGGCGGGGGGTCTCTTTGCCATTACAGTATGTGGTGTATATGTGTTGGGGTGGGAAGGTTGGTGTTATTGGAGCTCTATCAGAGAACAGTTGGGTTTTGGAATTGCTGTTATTAGCAGTACAATGGCTGCTCTTTGGCTTGCTCTCCTCTGGAAGCCCTCAGGACATTTCTCAGCTCCCTCCCGTCTTCTGGGAACGAGCGGACACAGAAGATCTGTTTGTGTTTATCTCTTTTCAGATGCTGTAAATCCACAGGCGGTGGGAGCCAAGGGTCCCATATCCCAGGCTGCAGATGACGATAGTGGTTGTGGGGGGGTCCCAGGCGGTAGATTACGATGGTGGGGGGGGGGGGTCCTGGTCAGGAGTGCCATCTTATAAGCATTATAGGCTCCCGGGCAATGCAGTGCACTGGGGCCTTGTTTACACAATCACGCACGAGAATAAAAATGCTAATTATCAATAAGGCTATATTTATTGGTGCTTCCAACAAAATCAGTGTTTAACCACTTCCATACAGGGCACTTATACAGCTTCCTGCCCAGACCAATTTTCAGCTTTCGGCGCTGTTGCACTTTGAATGACAATTGCGCGGTTGTGCTACACTGTACCCAAACTAAATTTTTATCATTTTGTTCCCACACATAGAGCTTTCTTTTGGTGGTATTTGATCACCTCTGCGATTTTTATTTTCTGCTAAAATAATTTAAAAATGCCCGAAAATTTTGAAAAAAAAAAAGCATATTTTTTTGTTTCAGTTACAAAACTTTGTAAATACGTTTTTCTCCTTCACTGATGGGCACTGATAGGGCTGCACTGACGGGCACCGATAGGCAGCACGGATGGGCACAGATGGGTGGCACTGTAATGTGTTAATGGATGCCAATCAGTGCCAAACAATAATGCCTGCCAATCAGTGATGCCCATTGAGGGCACTGATTGGCATCCATTAGGGGCACTGATTGGCATCCCTGGTGGTCTAGGGAGGCATATCTGGTAATGGACATCCCTGGTGGTCCAGTGGCATCCCTGGTGGTCCAGTGTGGGCATCCTCGGGGGGGGGGGGGGGCTCTGTGCTGATAATTGATCAGCACAAACCCCCCCCTGTCAGAGGAGCAGCCGATCGGCTCTCCTCTACTCGTGTCTGACAGACGCGAGTGAGGAAAAGCCGATTACCGGCTTTTCCTGTTTACATGTGATCAGCCGTGATTGGACACGGCTGATCACGTGGTAAAGAGTCTCCTTCGGAGACTCTTTACCTAGATCGGTGTTGCGGGGTGTCAGACTGACACCCTGCAACAACGATCGCCGCGATGCGCGCCCCCGGGGGCGCGCAGCGGCTTAAAACCCTGAGGACGTCATATGACGTCCAGTCAGGATTTTAAAACCACTTTGCCGCCGTCAATCCGCTATAGGGCGGGCGGCAAGTGGTTAAACATTAAACACGTTTGGACAATAAGACACGAGCTTGAAAAGCAAGAAATTGAAAAACAAGAAATTACAGATTGAAATGGGACAGCGGCTGCCTTTGAATGGCACAGCAAATTACTTACAGGGTGAGGCTGAGGGTCGGGGTCAGGTGCAGTGCAGTCACTCACAGCAAGACAGGCTCAGGACAGGATCAGCTCAGTCAGGCAGCTCTTCTCAGAAGTGCTCCGCTGTCCGCTCGTTCCCCTCCCTCTGAGCCACGCTGAGTCTGAAGATGGCAGAGGTGGGTGGATCTAGTTTTCCAGCCGCGGAGGCGGCGCGCTCTAAATGCTGGGGCGGCCGAGGCCTCTGATGTCACTGGTTGCTATGCTATAAGTAAGCATCATGTCTTGATGTGAAACGCGTTGGCCTTGTTCCCTGCATGTCCACTTCTTCATGTTTGATTGCTTTGGATGGTTTTTGAATACTTTTGGATTTTTACTTTTTCATAATAAACGTTTGAACAGAGTACGGCAGTCCAGGAAATTTTCTTTCTCCATGTCACTGGTTGCTAGGCGCTGGACGGCCAGCGATTCCAGCAACCAGTGCAGTCGAGTGAGCAGCGTGCGGCGTGCCACAGCTTTGGCGCCCCTTCTCTTAGCCCCCAGGCAAGTGAGGCCCCCAGGCAACTGCCCAGCATGCCCATACGAAAAGACGGCCCTGCTGGTCATAGATGAAGATGGCGGTTTGTGGGAATCCTTGGCGGCAGATTGAGATGGCGGCTGGGGGATCCCAGGCAGTAGATAATGAAGGTGGTTGGGGGGGGTGTCCTAGATGGTAGATGGAGTTAGGGGGAGTTCTAGGCAGTAGATGACAAAGGCACTTGGGTGGGGTCCTAGACGGTAGATGGAGATGGCGGTGGGGAGGGGCCCACCAAGTCCATTACTGATACTGCAGAGAATGCAGCCAACGATGGCTGCTGGAAGCTCATATCCCAACTGACGGTTCTCACATCTCCCTACAGGAAGTACAGTGCTGCCCCAGCTCCACGTGTTTTGTATTATCGCCATCTAGTATCTGGGACCCTACCACACTATCTCCATTTAGGGCCTGGAGGAGGGTGAGAGTTCTGCCATAGGGCCAGGAAATGAGGACCGAGATACCAACTCAGAGATGATACAATCGTATAAATCCTGGTGCCGGTGCAGCTTTTGTTTGCCATGTTCACAAACACCTAGTCACTTGCTACAAAGTTGCAAGGTACAGTCTGATCACTGGGGGAAGGGAGACTGAGGAAATGTTTCCTCCTGCCTGCAACAAACCGATAACCTCATCTCGGCGTAGGAAAAGTTAGGATGTTGCAGTCTGATCACTGGAGGGAGGGAAGACTGAGGAAATGCCTCCTCCTGCCTGCAGCAAGCCAACAATTTTATCTCAGCCTTGGCAAAGCTAGCGTTGCAGTCTGATCACTGGGGGAGGGAAGACTGCAGAAATGCTTCCTCCTGCCTGCAGCAGATTGATGACACAAAGCCATTGACTGGAGTGCAAGGAGGGCTTTTTAATGATAAAAGGTGGAGATTTTCTGAGAAATGATACGGTTACTATAGATTGTGACGTCAGGAATTTATTTATCAGAAAGGTCTGATTGGCCCGGACTCATCCCTTTGTTGGTGGTACCTGGGCCCCTGCCATATCTGCATCTTCTCAAAGTGTGTCGGTGCCTCTAATAGCAACTGTACAGGTTGTATGTGTCTGTGTCAGAGGTAAGTACGTTGTATGACTTGGCATCAGGGGTAGTTCCTCTGGCGGCGCACACTGTGGAGCTAGGAGGCAGTGTTCCTGAGTGTCGGGTATAATTAGCACACTATGGCTCCTCTCTCTGTCTATCAGGGAACCCGGTTCCACTGCTTGTTCAGAATGCTGAGTGTCTGTTTGCAGGAATAAATGCTGACACAGACCCCGTGGCTGGCGGCCTATTAGCTGTACCCATGGCAACATCTGGTGGTCCACACATTGTAAACAGCCTCCACTAACCCTTTCACTGTCAGACTTGAGAATGATTGGAGGGATTTCTGGCTCAGTCCGTTTGCTTAGACCCCCATGGTGGTCAGGTGACAAGCAAATTATGGAAGAATAGGAGTGAGGTGTCTGTGGGGCCGTCCGATATTGTCACATACATGGCGACTCACCGATTGAGGAGGAGCTTCCCAGCTGACCCCAAAAATAATACTGAAGGGTGAGAGAAGGCTCATATAAATACCGGGGACACCAAAATCCCCACACCATGACATAATACCAGAGACATGCCATAATATCTGTGACATGGTATGGCATAAAACTTCCGACACAAAGACATACTACAATACAAAATGCTGTAGTCCCCACAGCGTAATATGCCATAACACCTACGGCATGGCATAACATGTATGACTTACCATAGTTCCCACAAGATGCCATGACATCTATTTGACATACCCCAGTTCCTACAACATAACATCAACCCTCCAACATAGCGGCATATCATAATCCTCACAGCATAATACTTGCAACATGCCATAACACCCATGACCTGCCATAGTCCACCCGACATGCCATAACACCCATGACCTGCCATAGTCCACCCGACATGCCATAACACCCATGACCTGCCATAGTCCACCCGACATGCCATAACACCCATGACCTGCCATAGTCCACCCGACATGCCATAACACCCATGACCTGCCATAGTCCACAGGACATAGTAAAACACCTGTGATATAACATAATCTGAAAAATACCACAATTCCTATTACGTGCTTTAACAGCTGGGGAATGTAATCCTCTCAACATGACATAATACCAACAACATGTCATAATGTCTATGACACGCCATAATACCCACTACATGCCATAGCATCTACGACACTATATAATACTACAACATGTGAGAAGGTCTACGACTAGGGTGACCACATTTCCAAACTCCCATTCAGGGACACCCCCCCTTCCCAAAAATCAGCTTGTGCTGTAACAAATCACAGCACAGTGATTGGACACAAGAGGCGGGATTTATGATTTCTCCAATCACAAGCAGGGGGCGGGGATTGTGCTCCTCCAGGCATTCTCGGCCAGGACAAGTACTGTCAGTGAGCAAAGCGGTGATGTGGTGCCCTTTTTTGGGGGCATCAGATTGGCCTGGGGGGTGGCTATGTCAGTTTCATTCCGGGACACTGTATTGTCCTGGTATGAATGTGCCCGGGACAGACCTGCAAAATGCGGGACTGTCCCGGGCAATCGGGGACACGTGGTCACCCTATCTACGACACGCCATAATACCCACAACATGCCATAACATCTACGACATAATACCCACAACATGCCGTAACATCTAGGACATGACATAGTACCCACAACATGCCATAATATCTACGGCATAACATGGTACCCCCAGCATCGCATAGTCCCGCAACATACCATACCAAACCTGGAGAGTCTGTAACAGGACATAATACCTGCAACATGCCATAGTTCCTGTGATATGACCCAATACCTGCGATATACCATAACATCGATGTCTTACAATAATACTTGCACTCTCTCCATGCATCCCATGTGGATGGGTTTTGGTCTTGTATTAATAATAGCATTGAGACACTTCTGAGGGTGTTCAGAATTTGACAGAGGCAGCTGACCTGCAGTTAACCTCGTGACCTGCAGGTAGCCTTTTTTTGACCTGCAGGTAGCCCCCTTCTGACTTGGAGATGACCTTCTTCTGACCTGCAGTTGACCTCCTGACATACAGGTAGCCATTTTATGACCAGCAGGTGGCCTCATCCTGACCTACATTTGGCCTTAAAGGGGTTGTATGGGTTGTTTTTTTTTTTTTTTAAATAACAAACATGTTATACTTTCCTCCACTGTGCAGTTTGTTTTGCACAGAGTGGCCCCGATCCTCGTCTTCTGGGGTCCCTCGGCAGCTGTCTTGGCTCCTCCCCGCAAGAGCTAACCCCTCTCTGGGAAGCGCTCTCCCAAGGTGGTTAGCTTGCGGGCGCGCTCCTGTGTGATAGTCGGTGGCCATAGCCACCGATTGTATCACTCGGCCCCACTCCCCGGCGCACTGCGTCATTGATTTGATTGATAGCAGCGCAGCCATTGGCTCCCGCTGCTATCAATCATCCAATGAATAGCCGCCTAGAGCTTGGTGAAAGCAACGCAGGATCGCGGCCAAGGAGATTTGGGTCTCTGGTAAGTAAAACGGGGGCTGGGGGGGGGGGCAGACACTGCAAGGTGTTTTTTCACCTTAATGCATAGGATGCATTAAGGTGAAAAAACACGAACCTTTACAACCCCTTAGAACTGACTTGCACCTAACCTGCTTCAAATGGATTTGGCACTCCTATAGACTTGTATGGGAATGGGAAAACCATTTGAAGTGAATACTATCTCTTACTAGCTAGCTAGGTAAGGCTACCATCCTTAAGGCTCGGTTCACGCTGCCGCGATTTGGGATCCGGCCTGTGAGACCCCAAGTTGCATGACACGTGAAATCCCAGGTCAGTGAGATCTGTCCTATTTAGCACTACTGAAGTTGCTTCCGACTTTAGAAACGGTTCCTGTACTACTTCAAGTCGACTTCTATCCGACTTGTGCCCATAGACTTTAATGGAAGTCACCTCCAGGTCGGATCCTTATCTATATTGATGCGATTTGGATCTGACATTACAGGAAGATCAACCAGGCAGTGCATGGCATGCTTCTGTATGCTGTTACCTCTGAAGTCGCCTGGCAAAGGTGGAACCTTTCAGGTTGCAGTAGTGTGAGCCAAGCCTAAAGGAAACTTGTCATTGTGGGGGCAGTGATAAAATGAGGTCTGACACAAGAGTGCCGAAAAGGACTTTCAAAAAGGATTTAGTCATGGCAATCTACACATTTCTCTCATGACAGGTGCTCTTTGTCTAATACCCAACCAATCTCATTCAACCAAGATAGCCTACCTCATCAATCATCCTTTCAGTGGCCCACACACAAGCAGAATCTGATCTGAAAGATCACCTTTTACCCCAACGCCTCCACTGTGGCTTTGACAACACAAAAAAAAAAAAAGCTACCAGATGTGGATCCTCCATGGACAATCTGACCCCATCCCAGAAATGGGTCTTCTCCCCACGTTTTGATGGAAGAAGTCTTATAATAACAAATTTCTCTGGCGTGTTATTAATAATGAGGATTTGTCTTCTATGCTTAATGATGTCTAAAACCGTTTAGTCGTACAAGATAATTGCATGGAGTATGGTCACCTTATCTCTGCCTACACTGCCCATGGGAAGCGTAAAACACAACCGCGTCCATAACTCGGCCTCAGAGATTTCGGCTAATTAGGTCACACGCTGAAGAATCCCCCAGCGATGTCATTAGCACACTTTCAGCCGCCTTCCCCCTAATCTGCCTAATTATTGAGCTATCATCACCGGGCCGAGCCGGGAAAAGGGTTCCATGCGGCAGCGGTGCAGGGGTTAATAGCAGCTGTGTACAGAGGGAGCATGGCTGGGAAAAGGTTAACTCAATGCAAGCACACAATGGCAGCGTCGCTGCACAAAGCATTTCTGACATCGCTGAGCTCCAGCATCCGTGAGAATGGCGCTCTGAGCCGTGGGAACCAACTCCCCCCTCCGATGACCCTCCCCGTCCTCCGGGGCCATCTCTGCAGCAACGCAGCCTCACAGGACATTTAAAGATGGCTTTCCCATCGCACACCGACCAGCACTTCCCCGCAGAAATCGCATCCACATGACATTGCACCGGCTCCGGCCATTCCACCCTGAATCCTCCATTTATAGACGGGGAGGAGAATAAAGATAAATTGCTGGTTTTACGCCGACGCATTTTTTCTCCATTTTCACAATTTTTGTTCTATTTTGTTACAGAGAAATCCATTTCCCTCACTGATATTACCAATTAATAAATGTGTGACGCCTTCAAAAACATAAAAAACATTCAGTTCAATGTATTTTGACATTTTTATTGCTTGCAGTTTTCTTATTTTTTAGAATTAAAAAAAAATAAAAGTAAAAAAATAATAAAAAATAAAAGTAAAAAAATAATAAAAAATAAAAACAAACAATTTCACCTCTTGTAGACAAAACTGTATGAGAGCAGAGAAGAGCGAGGGGCCCCCCCATTTTGCAAGGTTTTGCGTGCGTTCATGGAACGCACAAAAAAATGTGCATTGCAAATAGCGCCCTAAAAACGCCTGGCACATGGTAAAAAAATAAATAAAAAAAAACACACAAAGCTCAAACGCCCAAAAAGGTGCAAGGCACATTTGTTGTGCATAGGACAACCTGTTCAAATGAACAAGCTGCCCTATGTACAGTATGTGGCACCAAAACACGTGTAAAAGCCGTGTTTACACGACACAGACACGTGAATGCAGCCTGAGATCTCATATCCACATCAATTTTCAGAGCCCAAAATGTTCAGGATTCTGGTACCAACGGGGTCATACAGATTTATTATCCCATCAGCAGTCCAGAGAAGAGTTGTGAATACCCCTTGGAATTTTCCACATTTTGTCATGTTACAACCAAAACCGTAAATGTATTTTATTGGGATTTTATGTGATCGATCAACACAAAGTGGCACATAATTGTGAAGTAGAAGGAAAATAATTTTCAAAATTTTTTGCAAATAAATGTGTGAAAAGTGTGGGGCACATTTGTATTCAGCCCCCCGCATACTTTATAGAATCACCTTTCACTGCAATTACAGCTGCAAGTCTTTTTGGGGATGTCTCTACCAGCTTTGCACATCTAGAAAGTGACATTTTTGCCCATTCTTCTTTGCAAAATATCTCAAGCTCTGTCAGATTGGATGGAGAGCATCTGTGAACAGCAATTTTCAAGTCTTGCCACAGTTTCTCAATTGGATTTAGTTCTGGACTTTGACTTGGCCATTCTAACACATGAATATGCTTTGATCTAAACCATTCCATTGTAGCTCTGCCTGTATGTTTAGGGTCGTTGTCCTGCTGGAAGGTGAACCTCCACCCCAGTCTCAAGTCTTTTGCAGACTTTAACAGATTTTCTTCTAAGATTGCCCTGTATTTGGCTCTATCTTCCCATCAACTCTGACCAGCTTCCCTGTGCCTGCTGAAGAAAAGGATCCTCACAACATGATGCTGCCACCACCATGTTTCATGGTGGGGATGGTGTATTTAGGGTGATGTGCAGTGTTAGTTTTCCACCACACATAGCGTTTTTCTTTAAGGCCAAAAAGTACAACTTTAGTCTCATCTGACCAGAGCACCTTCTTCCACGTTTGCCGTGTTCCCCACATGGCTTCTCGCAAACTGCAAACTGGAATTCTTATGGCTTTCTTTTAACAATGGCTTTCTTCTTGTCACTCTTCCATAAAGGGCAGATTTGTGGAGAAGCACGACTAATAGTTGTCCTGTGAACAGATTCCCCCCACCTGAGCTGTGGATCTCTGTGCAGC
>CM055119.1:340179842-340187342 GCA_029206835.1 Rana muscosa
AGGGTTTTTACTACATTTGACCATCTGCCCTGGAGTGACATTGCTCCAGTACTGCCCCCCAGCCTATAAGGCTGGCATCTATAGTGACCACTTCCAAGATATCGGGCTGAAGGGTTTTCCCTTCTGGAGATTCTGGGGATCAACCACCAGCAGAGACTCTTCCGAACGGAAGGGGACAAAGCCATCGGGAAGTCTAGAGCCTGAACTTTTCCGTTCCAGCTGACAATATGGCCCTTTGTAAATTCCTTGAGTGGAATTGGGCGTATGGTACAGCTTCGAATGATGCTACCATCTTTCCTAGCAGCCTCATGCACAGGCGTATGGACGGCTGTCTTTTTGCACAAAGCAGACGGACCAAGGCCCTCAAAGAGGATACCTTGTCTAGAGGTAAGAAAATCTTCTCTGGTCTGAATCCAGCCGTAGCCCTAGATATACCAGGTTTTTCACTGGCTGTAGGGCTGACTTGTCAGGTTGATGACCCAACCATGAGACTCTAGATACTTGATGTGTATCGACAATTACCACTTCTAGCTTGGCAACTGAGTGGTCCATCAACAACAGGTCGTCTAGGTATGCCATTATCGTTACACCCCGTGTTCTTAGATCGGCCAACAGTGGGCCAGAATTTTTGTGAACACTCGTGGTGCTGTGGCCAGACCGAATGGTAAGGCTCTGAACTGAAAATGGCGCCCTTCTACTGCAAAGCGTAGGAATTTTTGATGACCTGGAAAGATGGGAACATGCAAGTAAGCATCTTTGATGTCGATCGAGGCTAACCATTCCTCCCCTTGTAGGGCAGCGGTGACCGATCGGATCGACTCCATCCGGAAAGACCGGACGTTTAGAAATTTGTTTAGACTCTTTAGGTCCAATATGGGTCTTATGTCCCCGTTTGGCTTCGGGACTGTGAAAAGGTTTGAGTAGAAACCCAACCCCCACTCTTCCATAGGAACCTCCATAATTACTCCTTGGAGCAATAGTTGTTCTAACGCCAATAGGAGAGACCCTCTTTTTAGAGGGTCTCTTGGCATGCCTGACCACATAAAATGGGACGGAGGAGACTCTTTTAACTCCAACTTGTATCCCAGAGTTACTGCGGAGAGCACCCATCTGTCTTTGATCGTCTCCCGCCAGGTCTCTGCGAACAACTGAAGTCTTCCCCCCACCCGTTTGAGTGGGGGCAGCCCTTCATAGGCTTGACTTGGAGGCTGGTTTAGTACCTCTTCGGATCCAGGGCTTTTTATTACCCTGTGGCTGTCCCTGATTTTTACCTCCTGAGTTTGACCGAGGAGGCCGTCGGAACTGCTTAGTAGCAGACGTCGCAGGGATAGGAGAGGTAGTCCTCTTAAAAGATGGACCCCTAGACCTCTTTTTACTCGGTAAGAGAGTACTTTTACCACTGGAAATCTTCTGGATATACTTATCCAGGTCTTCGCCAAAAAGGCGTTCCCCATGAAATGGGAAGCTAACTAAGAGCTTCTTACAGGGAGCTTCAGCAGACCAGTTTTTGAGCCACAGAAGCCTACGCATATGTACCAAAGACAGCGTGAGGCGGGAGGCCTGATGGATAGAATCCTTGATGGCGTCAACCGCAAAGCATAATGCTCTAGGCAGATCAGCCAGAGCCTGGGCCTGCTGGTCTGGCAAATCCCTCAGGACCATTTTCATTTGATCCTTTAAAGCTTGGCAGACCCCAATAGCTGCCACTGCTGGCTGTGTAACAGCCCCTGCTGTGGAAAAAGCAGATTTTAATAAAGATTCCAATTTTTTATCCACTGGATCTTTGAACATTTGAACATTATCTACTGGACATGTCAGTGATTTGTTCACAGAAGAGATGGCTGCATCCACCGTAGGAACATTCCATCTCTGGGTGAACTTTTCCTCCATGGGATAGATCACCGGAAACCTTTTAGGCGGAACAAATAGTTTATCAGGATGTTCCCAGTCCTGGTATATAAGTCCTTCCAATAATGGATGTATTGGAAAGGAGCAATTAACCTGGGGAGCTTTTAGCGACCCCAATGAGGAGACAGCAGTAGTTGATGGTTCAACAAGAGGCATTTTAAATGCAGATCGAACCATGTTAGTTAGGGTCTGGACCCACAATCTTTCAGTCTGCGATGCTGAAAATGGTTCATCTACTGTCGATTCCTCAAAAACAGAGCTAACCTCCTCCTGATCCCCTTCAGGTAGGTCGGTCCCTTCCTGGGACTGTTGCTCTGCCAACAGGCACTCTAATGGAGGTGATGGAGATCTGGCGCGCTTTCTTTCCTGTAGAGAAGAAGCGATCAATGCTGCCAATCTCTGCTCAAATCCCTCCAGAGTTGAGGAAAAAACCTCCTCTGTTATATATGCAGGAGCAGGTGGACTGAGGACAGCCGCAGTACCTGGCATTCCCGGGGGTTCCTTATGGGTATTAACCTCTGATTTCTCAGGGGAGGAGGGTGCAGATGACTGCTCCAGATCCTCAGAGCCCGATGGAGACCCCCTACACTTCCTGAGAGGTATATCTCGGAGTTTTTTAGGCGGCATATTCCTTAGTTCAAAGCTGAGGTATTCCAGCCGCAATACACCCCTTACTGAAATAGTCTAATGCAATTTGCTGCTATGTACATCAGTGGGTGTCTACTAATGCGTCTTTCTGGGGATGCCTGTATCAACCGCCCGCTGTAAGCCCCTATACCATGCTACCAGCTCCTTTTCATGCTCTGTGTCCATAGCAAGCAGCGTGGACTGAGTCCTTTTATCTTGCTGGGACGCCCGCACATGCGCAGAAGCGCTGGGCGCACAGAGCGCGTCATCCGCCAGGCTCCGCCCCCTTTTTTTAAGCTAAACCTTATAAAAGGAAAGCATGTGTGCGCGCGCGCGCGTGCACGTGTGCGCTCTTGGCGCCATGTAGGGAGAGGAGCCAGGGTCCCTGTTTCACCAGGACTCGGGGATGGAAGGAAACTACTTGGCAGCATGACAGAGGAATGCAGCTTCCCTGATAGAGAGCTCACTCATCTGCCTGGACTTTCACCATGGAAGGAATAGTCCCAAGAAAAAAGACGTTCCACAGCGGCCTCTAGTGGACAAACACAGGTACCGCACCTTTGTCTTTTTTTTTTTTTTTTTAAAACCTCCTTTATGAAAAAACATTTCCAGGTTTACAGTTTTTTTAAAACTTCCCTTATGAAAAAACATTTCTAGGATTTCTTAGGCATATACAGCTATTAGCGGGAATACCCCTTAGGTAACAGGCAGAAAGACATATTAGGCTTGGGGGTCCCCTCAATAGAACCAAGTTCCTGAGGGGCCCCCACTTACCTTTTCCCCGCCGCAGGACTTTGTTTGGTCCACAGAAGCCCAAACTTTACCTCTCACGGCAGGCATTGTACTAGACCTTCAGGGACCGGGTTCCCAAGGATTCCACTCCCCTGGACCTGTATAGCACCCTGCACAGATAGCCTCTTGGTTTTGGGTATGACCAGAGCTCTGGATCCCAGGGTCCAGCCCTCCTAAGAGAGGCATTACAGGCAAAACCCTGCTCTTCTCTGCAAGGCCCGGGTACCGACCGTTTAGCTATGAAGCTTTTTTGGTCGGATCCGGAATAGCTTGCTAAGGCCCAGAGAACCTGTACACAAGCCCAGATGAATACATGTTAACCTTGGCCAACACCTTAGACACTGGCAAAAAACTGAGGTACTCCCGGATGGGAGGGGCTTATATAGGGGAGGGTACTTCCTGTTTTGGAAGTTGCCAGTGCCAGCACCTGAAGGTAATCTATATAACCCACATAGTAATGACTATGCTGCTCTGTGTCCCGTGATGTATGAACAAGAAAAGGTGCGGTTTATTTTCTATTTACAGTGACAAAACACAGCAAAGCAAAAGAAACATAACCAAAATAAATCCTGGTCAAGTTGACCTCTGACTAAACATACAGGTTTCCTAACTAACAACTGGGATCAGCCTAGTGCTGTCCTAGTCCCTAAGTCCCTGGTTTTAAATGTCCAAGCAAATAGCCACACAGGCTTTGTCTCACCGCACAGGGGTTCACTCTCCCTAGACAGTCCACACAGGTCTGGGTCCAGGCATGAGCTAACATCTAATGAAGCTGGGAGTTCTTATAGAGGCCTAAATGAGCTGACAAGCTTCAGCTGGCCTCATCAACTCCCTGTCTGTACGACGCCCAGCCCTCTCCCTAGAGGTATGAGTCATCCATGAGCCCACTAGCCTTATACAACTCTCCACCTAGTTGTATAAGTCGGCGTAAAGCCTGAATCTGGGCGAAATATATCTACCCCCCTGGATGCAACCAGGTTACTTTACCTTCCTGCTGTCACATACCCCCCCCTCTTGTTTTAACCTCGGGGTTGGAACACCAGCAATCAGGCATTCATGTACTCGAGACAAAGCATCCACATTCCCCATTTGAACGCCAGGGCGATGCTTTACTGTGAAGTTGAATTCCTGGAGGGCCAGGAACCACCTATTCACTCTTCTATTTGTTTCCTTGTTTTGAGCCATCCACTTTAATGGAGCGTGATCCGTAACCATGTCAAAGTGCCTACCTAGCAGGTAGTACCGAAGGGAATCTAGAGCCCACTTCACCGCTAAACACTCCTTTTCAACGGTGGCGTAATTTACCTCATGGGACTTCAACTTCCTGCTGAGGTAAATGACTGGGTGCTCTTCCCCGTTCCAGACCTGGGACAATACTGCTCCTAACCCCACATCTGACGCATCACTTTGTACGACAAAGTCTTTAGAGAAGTCGGGTGAGTACAACACTGGCTGGCTACATAAGGCTTGTTTCAAGAATTGGAATGCTGCCTCAGCCTCGGGGGTCCATTTAATCATGACCGACCCTTTCCCCTTCGTCAGGTTGGTTAGGGGCACAGCCTTAGAAGCAAAGTGGGGAATGAATCGCCGATAATACCCAGCGATTCCCAGAAAGGCTCGTACCTGCTTCTTGCTGTTGGGACGTGGCCAACTCTGGATGGCCTCGACTTTGTTGAGTTGGGGTTTTATTACTCCCCTCCCAATGGTGTACCCAAGATATTTGGCCTCCTCCTGCCCAATGGTACACTTCTTGGGGTTAGCCATAAACCCCGCTTCCCGAACAGAGTCCAGGACTGCTTGCACTTTTGGCAGATGTGAGGCCCAATCTGTGCTATGGACAATTACGTCATCCAGGTAAGCCGCAGCATACTTCCGATGGGGCCTCAGCATCTGGTCCATTTTCCGCTGGAATGTGGCCGGCGCATTCTGTAACCCGAACGGCATTCTTTTATATTGGAACGCCCCGTCTGGGGTTACAAATGCGGTTTTCTCTTTGGCCGACTTGGCCAGGGGGATTTGCCAATACCCTTTTGTGAGGTCAAGAGTCGTCATGTATCGGGCTGTTCCCAGCCGGTCGATCAACTCATCTATACGTGGCATGGGGTAGGTGTCAAATTTTGTAACTTTGTTCAACTGACGAAAATCGTTACAAAATCGCCAGCTCCCATCCGGTTTAGGCACCAACACAATGGGACTAGACCAATCACTTTGGGACTCCTCTATCACCCCTAAGTTCAGCATTTTCTGTACTTCCTCCCGTATTGCCTCCCGTCGGGCCTCTGGGATCCGATAGGGTTTTAACTTCACCCTTTCACCGGGCGGGGTAATGATGTCATGCTCTACCCCAGATGTTTGTCCCGGCAGCTCAGAGAATACCTCCTTGTTGCGAAGCACAAACTCCTTAACCTCCTGTTGTTGGGGTTGTGACAAGGTGGCTGCTATTCCAACCTCAGGAATCACGCAACCAGTTTGAGCTGGTGACCAAGTGTCTGCGACTAGGGACTCTCTATCCCTCCAGGCTTTCAACAGATTAACGTGATAGATCTGTTCGGGCTTTCGCCTTCCTGGTTGTCTGACCTTGTAATTCACTTCGCTCACTTTTTCCATTATCTCGTAGGGGCCTTGCCATTTGGCAAGGAATTTACTTTCAACCGTAGGGACAAGTACCAATATCCTATCCCCCGGGGAAAAGGTACGGGTCTTGGCTCCACGGTTGTACACTCTCTGCTGTGCCAACTGCGCTTGGGCCAAATGTTCCTTCACGATGGGCATTACCTGTGCAATTCGATCTTGCATCAGGGCGACATGCTCAATCACACTCCTGTGGGGAGAACTCTCACTTTCCCAAGTTTCCTTGGCAATATCCAACAGCCCCCTTGGGTGTCTCCCATACAGTAACTCAAAGGGGGAGAATCCCGTAGAGGATTGGGGCACCTCCCTAATAGCAAACATCAAATAAGGAAGTAAACAGTCCCAATCCTTTCCATCTCTATCCACCACTTTCTTCAACATTTGTTTTAGGGTTTTGTTGAATCTTTCAACCAGCCCATCGGTTTGGGGGTGATACACAGACGTACGCAATTGCGTCACTTTGAACAATTTACACAGCTCTTTCATAACCCGGGACATAAAGGGTGTACCTTGGTCCGTAAGCAGTTCTTTACAAATACCCACCCGGCTAAAAACAAGAGATAGCTCTTTGGCTATGGTTTTGGCCGAGGTATTTCGGAGAGGGATCGCTTCTGGATAACGGGTGGCATAGTCCATTATAACTAATATGTACTGGTGCCCCCTAGCGGACTTGATTATAGGACCTACCAAATCCATGGCGATCCTCTCAAACGGGACCTCAATGATGGGTAGAGGGACCAGCGGGCTACGGAAATGTGGCATCGGGGCCAACCTCTGACACACAGGGCAGGAGGAACAATAATTTTCTACGTCCTTCATCACCCCCGGCCAATAGAATCTCTGTAATACCCTCTCTCGGGTTTTCTCTGTCCCCAGATGACCTCCAAGAATGTGCCCATGGGCCAACTCCAACACCAACTTCCTGTAAGGTTTGGGCACCACAAGCTGCTCAACGGTTTCTTCTGCCCTTTTTGCCACCCGATACAGTAGGTCCTTCTCTACGCTGAAGTATGGGTAAGTGCAGGTATTATCTGGGTTCACTAACTCGCCATCTATTTTCACTACGTTTTCCCGTGCCTTTATTAGGGCGGGGTCTTTCAACTGTTCTGTGGCAAAGTTTTCCCTGTGAACCTCAAGATCAGAAAACTCCACAGACGGTAGGTTTTCGTCTGAGGAGGTGGGCTCCTCTCCAGTTTGAGTCTCCCCTGCCAATACTGATAAGGGAAATTCCGGAGAGTCCTCACCACTCTCAGGGGAGTTCTGGCTATCACATTCCTGGTACATAGGGGCACCAGTGAGGGGCTCAGGATCATCCCACAGTTCCCAGAACTTCGGAAAATCCCTTCCCACAATGGCGTCATGCGGTAACTGAGATACTAAGCCCACTGGATGAGAGAGGGTACCTTTGGGGGTCTCGAAACACACTGTAGTCACTGGATACTCTCGGGTGTCCCCATGCACACAAATAACAGCTACCTTGCTATTCCCAGAGACCTCTGTTTTAACTAACTCAGCCTTTATCAGGGTCACAAGGCTACCTGA
>CM055119.1:340192342-340249775 GCA_029206835.1 Rana muscosa
ATCAGTGAAGGTTCAAACTTTCCACCTAGGGCAGTGGTTCTCAACTCCAGTCCTCAGGGCCCACCAACAGGCCAGGTTTGCAAGATAACTGAAATGCATCACAGGTGATATAATTTGCTGCTCAGGGATTGCAGTATTCTAGTCTGCATCTCACCAAGGTAATACTTAAAATCTGGCCTGTTAGTGGGTCCTGAGGACAGGAGTTGAGAACCACTGACCTAGGGGATTGTGTTCTCGTTTTAGTTCCCATCATGGAAAAATTCCTAGCTAAGTGGCAAGGACCCGCTGAAATACTGGGACAGGTTGGGGAGGTAAACTATAAGGTGTACCAAACAGACAGGCGGAAGGAGGAACAGATTAATCATGTAAATTTAATTAAAGCCTGGAAAGAGAGAAGCCCTCATAGCACTGGATGATAGAACCCCCAAAAAAGAGGAAAATTAAAGCCCTGTACACGCGGGCAGAAAGTTCAGAGACATTTGCCGGTGTAGAAAAAAAAAAAAAAAGCAGGCATTCTGCCCGTGTGCATGTTTGATGTGCATGCTGGAAAAGCATCAGCAGACCGATTCCCGATCAGCACGCTCAGCCAATGGCAGAGATCGCTGATCGGAGTGTTCTGATGTGGGGGGGGGGGGGGGTGCGTACCCCTGTCAGAACACAACAGCTCAGCGGGGGGGGAGATCACTGAATTAACCTTGCAAAGTTAGTACAGCTGCTCCGACCGGAGCTGACAGTTTTTTTTCCCCGTTAAGGAACTACTAATAGTGGGTACTTTAGTGAGGTTCAGATACATGGGTCTATGTCTGTAATGCAACAGCAAGAAGTAAGAGTTTCTACAATGAAATAAGGATTTCTTCTCAGAGTCCCCAGGCTGCACAAATATAATCAAACATGACACTGTCACCGACCCCAAGGTTCAAGTTCGACTTAAGCCTCATCTTATTCCAGAGGCCCACAGAGAGGCAGTAGCTGAAGAACAACAGATGATGCTAGACCTCGGGGTTACAGAAAATTCTAATAGTGAATCATGTAGTCCTATCGTCTTGGTTCCCAAGCCAGATGGTTACCTAAGATTTTGCAATATCTTCCAGAAATTGAATGAAGTGTCAAAATTTGACATTTACCCCATGCCTCGGGTCAATGAACTAATGGAGAAGTTGGGTCCAGCCACATACATAACCACCCTTGATCTCAGATCCCCAGAGGGTTTGTGGCAGTAATGACTGGATACCCTTTGGGCTAAACGGGGCTCCTGCTACATTCCAGCAGATGCTGGATGAAATTCTTATGCCTCGTTTCCACTGAGCGGTACGGTACGCTATTTTGAGTGTTTCCATTATGAAAGCGTGCCATAAAACCGAACCGTACCGCACCATTCTGGGTCCTGCTTCAGATGTGGGGCCATAGAAAATGGAACAGTTCGGTTAGGGCGGAGCTACAATACATTTCACTGATTTGTGGACACGCTAGGCAATTTTTCCAAACCCTGTATGGCCCCTGACGGTCTGACTTGCAGTGGAAACACTCACCAGAATAGACCGGACCATTCTAACAGTTCCAAACTGTACCGACCCGAACCGTTCCGCTCAGTGGAAATGAGGCAATAGCCCACATCAAGACTATTTAGATGATGTGGTTACCTGAAGCACAAACTGGGAAAGTCTAAAGTGCGGTCCTGAATTCCCTTAGAAAAGCAGGCTTAACAGCAAAGCCAAATAGGTATGCCATGTGTTGGAAGAGGCCCGGTATCTGGGATACACTATTAGTAGTAGAAGCCTTTAGGGAGTGGCCTGCTCCTGTCACCAGGAAACAAGTGAAAACCTTCCTGGGTATAGTTGAATATTACTGTAGGTTCATCCCAAACTTTGCACGGTGGCAGCACCCTTAATGGACTTGACCAAGGGCAAGAGCTCCTCTCTAGGGATTAAAGAGGAAGTAAACCCCAGACTTTTTTTTACATTATTAACATCAAACAATGTATCGATAAGCCTTACACTTTAAAAGGTGACAAAACTAGGTTTGGAAGTACCTTTTTGATCTTTTATAACGTTCTTCTTCCTGGTATTGGCCTCGCCATCTTTTTCCAATGATCGCTAGCTCAGGAGCGGACGTAATTTCTGCCCTTCCTTTATGTCGAAATCTCACGCATGCGTGATCGCGTTTAAACCAAGGCTCTATCTAGAACAGCAGCTTCCCATGAACATCTCTGTGCTGCTATAGTTCACGCCCCCTGTGTGACGTCTTATACAGTCACAAGGGAAGAAACAGGAAGGAGAGGAGGGCGGCACGGTATCGTGTGGCTTCCTCTGTGCCGTTCTCAATTGAAGATGGTGAAACGGCACACATAGCGTGCCGTTAAAGAAGCCACGGACTGCGCATGCGCCGGTGACATCACTACAGTTTGCAGGACGGATTATGAAGAAAGAGTAAAAGTACAATTTCACAGGCAGCGATCAGCTGCCAGTACTATGCAGATTGTAATGAGTGAAAGTGGTGAGTGTACAACCACTTTAAGTGTAATCCAAAGGTGGAATAAGCTTTTAAAAGCTTCAAACAGGCTCTATGTGCTGGTAGCCCCAGACTATAAAGAATTTGTGGTCCAGACCGATGCCTCACATGTAGGACTGTCCCAAGTGGTAGGTGGAGAACAACACCTGTATGGTCTATTTGTGTTGAAAGCTGATCCTGGCAAAGAGGCATTAACTTATTGCAGAGCGAGAATGTTTGGTCATTAAGTGGGCATTACAGGCCTAAAGAACTACTTACCGGGGTGCCACTTCCAACTCATGGCAAACCTTGTCTCCTTAAAATGGATGGCCCAGCGCAATTTGAGGATTACCTGCTGGTTTCTGGCATTTTATGATTTTTCTTTTAAAAGTGGAGCACCAGGTGGGTTGTAATAAGAAAAAACGCCCTCTAGAACCCACTGTTTGGTAGGTGATGTTTGAACATATGGGTTGAAACAGGAAGGGGGGTAATATGGCAAACAGCCCCGGTCACTCCAGGGAAGAGTTGTGGATGGAGTCTACCTGCCATATAGGTTTTGGTATTTCATAAGATAGACTGGTGGCAGTGAAAGGTCTGTAGCTGTATACAGGGGATAAGCACTGGCCACATTGTTCCCCACCTGGGGTAAAATTTGTCTTTTCTCTGGGATAATCCGTGCTGTTTGGGAAAGGATGCATATAGGATGTGATGGAACATGTCTCCAGGTCTGAGCGACCTGTGATCTCACCAAGTGTGATTTAGTCAGAAGGCCTAAAAGTGGTTGTGGGATTTTGGACTGTTCTTATTACCCCTGCGAGAGAAACTCTTATGCCGCGTACACACGACCGTTTTTAATGTCATTGAAAAAAAGGGCATTTTTCTCGACGTGATTCTTCTCAAGCCTGCCTTGCCTACACACTATCGTGGAAAAAAAATTCTCGAGTAAAGCGCGGTGACGTACAACACGTACGACGGCACTATAAAGGGGAAGTCCCATTCGGATGGCGCCACCCTTCATGTTAGTAAAGTTTGGTGAGAGACGATTCGCGCTTTTCAGCCTCGTGCTTTTCAGTCCGTTACAGCGTGACGAATGTGCTATCTCCATTACAAACGCTAGTTTTACCAGAACGAGCGCTCCCGTCTCATACTTGATTCTGAGCATGCGCATTTTTTTTCACGTCGTTAAAGCCTACACACGGCCATTTTTCATGACGTGAAAAACGATGAGAAAGATTAGAGCATGTTCCAATTTTTTCATGGCCATTTTTCACGTCGTGAAAAATGCTCTGAAGCCCACACACGATCATTTTTAATGACCATTTTAAAAAATTGCATTTTTCTCGTCATTAAAAACAGTCGTGTGTACGCTGCATTATACTTGTCATTTTTTTTACAATGCTGATGAATAAATGTGGGCAGGAAGCACTTAAAAAAACACTTTGGCATTTGAACCCCACATATCCTATATATGTGTTTAACCACTTAAGCCCCGGACCATTTAGCTGGCCAAAGACCAGGCCACTTTGAGCGTTTTGGCATTGCGTCGCTTTAACAGACAATTGCGCGGTCATGCGACGTGGCTCCCAAACAAAATTGACGTCCTTTTTCCCACAAATAGAGCTTTCTTTTGGTGGTATTTGATCACCTCTGTTTGAGCGACAATTTTGAAAAAAATTCTATATTTTTTACTTTTTGCTATAATAAATAATATGCCCAAAAAAAAATATATAAAAACAATTTTTTTCCACAGTTTAGACCGATACGTATTTTTCTACATATTTTTGGTAAAAAAAAAAAAAAAAAAAAAAAAATCACAATAAGCGTTTATTGATTGTTTGCGCAAAAGTTTTAGCGTTTACAAAATAGGGGGTAGTTTTATGACCTTTTTAATAATATTTTTTTTTTTTTTACTAATAATGGCGGCGATCAGCGATTTTTTATCGTGAATGCGACAATATGGCAGACACATCGAACACCTTTGACACCATTTTGGGACCATTGTCATTTATACAGCGATCAGTGCTATAAAAATGCATTGATTACTGTAAAAATGACACTGGCAGTGAAGGGGTTAACCTGTAGGGGCGCTGAAGAGGGTTAAGTGTGTCCTAGGGAGTAATTCTAACTGTTAGGGGGCGTGGCTACGAGTGACACGTCACTGATCGCTGCTCCCGATGAGAGGGAGCATTCGATCAGTGACATGTCACTAGGAAGAACGGGGAGATGTTGTGTTTACACCGACATCTCCCCTTCTTCAGCTCTGTGACACACCGGCAGACATCGGGTCCCACGAGCGCGCCGCCGCCAAATTAAAGGGGACGTACCTGTACGCCCATTTGCCCAGTCGTGCCATTCTGTCGACGTAAATGATTGTGCAGCGGTCCTTAAGCGGTTAAATTGTATTGTAATTGTACTGTCTGCCCTACTGTTAAAAAGCACTGCGCAAACTGTCAGCGCTATATAAATTCTGTATAATAATAATAATATCATCTAGTGGTCGGTCATGTTGGAGGTGCAGTGTTCTATGTATAGAGTGTAAGAGAATCGTATCATGGTCAGAGATGGTGGAGAATGTATAGGAATATTTTCCAGCAGAGATCATAAAAGACACAAGACTTGGTTAAAATACTGAAAATCTAAGCGTTTAATATAGACATCCTGTTAGCTGTGTTTTTTGTATACAGGGGTTAGGTAGAAATCCTGGACTGTCAGCAAAAAAAAAAAAAAAAACTCAGAAGTTGGTCTTCCAAAAAATAAAAATACTACACCAGAATATTTCGAATATACAGCATGAAAAGACCTGAAAACAGAAGTTCTTATTTTTAAAGGGAATCTATCTGGGTGGCCTATACCTGGCACTGGCTGACTTTCAGGCTTGGTGCTTATTCCAGGACAGGTCTGTCCCTGAGTGCTGCAGAGAGGTTTTCTGTCCCAGAACTTGCATTACTTTCCCGAATCAGCCAATGGCAGTCACCAGAGAGCTTCGGCTAAGCCAGGAACACAGCTGTTCCAACAGGATCTCTTTACCATCAACAGGTTTTTTAGGACAGTGATGGCGAACCTCGGCACCCCAGATGTTTTGGAACTACATTTCCCATGATGCTCATGCACTCTGCAGTGTAGTTGACCATCATAGAAAATATAGTTCCAACACATCTGGGGTGCCAGGGTTAGCCATCACTGGTCTAGGAGGACATGAGGGATGAAATGCCACCATCCAGGCATACACTTTGTGTGACTTCCTTATGACAAATCCACACAAAGTGGAATGGTTAGTATTTACTTATGATACAATCCATTAACAGTGAACAGGACCCAAGAGTTCTTGTGTCACCCCCTCGGTCCTCACTAATGAGAGAAGGATGGGGCACTGGTAGAGCTGTACATGCACCCAGTCTTCATATCCATAGTCCAGGGGACAACCCTTATGACCTGTAGCTGTTCTTGTTGTACGTTGCCTTTACCAACACAATGTTAAGGTCCATGTGACCCCTCTTTCCTAAAACAGGGTGGAATTATTGCCTCTGTTACACAGGGCAGTATTACCTTCTTCTACAGCAATAAGGCCAAACAGGTTCCCCCTATATCTTGGGCTGTAACAACTGGCAGTCTATTGTATGACAAAGGACATGCAGTCCCCTCCATCTATATACAGAACAGGTGTGAGGCACAGAAATCCCGGGATCAGGAGGGGGGCCCTCAGGGTCCCAGGCGTCGCTCCATGATGTCCCCCGCTCTTTGGTGTCTGACTTCCAGGTGTTTGTTTTGCACCTTCTCGAAGTGCTGAAGAAGCTCATTGTAGTCTATCCTCACCGAGCCATCCTTGGGGGATGTTTTGGCAGCTGCTTCGCTGTACCTATGAAAAGGAGAGTCATTTCCAGTACTCTAAGTCAGGGAGGATGCAATCACTGCCCAGAGACCTTACAATTTGGCAAGTTCCCCACACTTGGCAACACACTACAGCCTTAATGTGGGTACAAAATGGCAGGGTCAATCACATGGCACATATATCAACACAGGTGAACAAATGGTTAAAATTTGTATTTCTGTACTTACTGTAAAATCCTTTTCTTGGAAGGACACAGAAATTTAAAATCTTTAGGATATACTGCTGCCTGCAGGAGTATTGGACACTGGCAAACATAAAATTTTTGAGTCGGCACAGGATAGCCCTCCTTCTCCCAGCATGCCTCAAATTTGTAGTGAAGCAGTAACAAGAGCCTGATCCTAAACAGTGTGGTGGGACATGTGTCCCTCAATGGACGCCAAGAAAAGGATTTTATGAAGAGCACAGAAATTATTTTTGCTTTCTCATCCATTGAGGAACACAGGAAGTCTTAAAGGGGTTGTAAGGGTTTATTTTTTTTCGGTACAATCTTTTTTTATTAAGATTTTTGGGAGAAATAAAAAAAACGATTATAATAATCCCATGCAGGGGATGCGAGTAAAAGTTTAATTTTTTTTAAACAACATACCATACTTAGCTCCACTGTGCAGTTCGTTTTGCACAGAGTGGCCCCGATCCTCGTCTTCTGGGGTCCCTCGGCGGCTGTCTCGGCTCCTCCCCGCAAGAGCTAACCCCCCCCTCTGGGAAGCGCTCTCCCAAGGGGGTTAGCTTGCGGGCGCGCTCCCGTGTGATACACTCAGCGCCGGCGCGCCGTGTCATTGATTTGATTGACAGCACCGGGAGCCAATGGCTGCGCTGCTATCAATCATCCAATGAAGAGCTGGGGAAAAGCATCGCGCCCACGGAGATTCGGGGCTCAGGTTAGTAAAACGGGGACTCGGGGGGGGCCGGAGAGTGCAAGGTGTTTTTTCACCTGAATGCATAGGATGCACTCAGGTGAAAATACACAAAGCTTTACAACCCCTTTAACCTCCTGGCGGTAGGATTCTGTCAGATTTTAGGTGCTGAAAGCGGTACCATTATTTTGCATAGAAATTTGGCGTTTTATATTGTAGGCCTGTAATTCTTAGAAATAACTCACTTAAATCTGTCCAAACAAGAGTCTAGTAGACATCCCGGGTATGATAAAGTTCAAAAAACAAAATCATAAATTATAATATAATAAATAACTATAAATAATTATAACAAATAATAAAATAATAATAATAAAAATTATTCACTAATGTAATCAAAAACACTTAAAATTTGCTCAGTTGCAGAATTGTCGCTGTCATTAGATTTAGTGTTTGATGACGAATTTCCCCACAAATTGCTATCGCTCAATTCTGCAAGTGATTCTAATTTATTATCGCTGTTTTCTAGCTGGTCTAAAACCACTTTTGACATAAAGGGACACTTTTTGGTTGCTATGGACAATTTCCAGTTTCCAGGCAGAAAGAACAGTTTTTATAATATAAAAGTGCATGCAGGACACTGGACAGACCACTAGGGACAAAGGGGGTGTGTAATTATTTTTTATCCCTTTTTGAATTTGGCGCCGAACTCTGCCCCCGTGCGCCGCAATGTCGCAGGGAACGGAGCTCGGCGGCACTCGGCAGTGTGGATCGAGCGAGATGACAGATCGCTTACACAGCGGGGACACATTGCAGAGGATCCAGGGACAAGGTAAGTAACTTCCCCTGTATCCTGCGATGCGATCCCGAGTCTGGCTTGGGGTTACCGCTTTAGGTACTGAAATCTTACCCCGAGCCAGACTCGGGAATACCGCTAGGTGAGTTAAAGAGGAAGTAAACCCTCCTGAAAAAAATTAAATAAAAATACACCCTGCAAGACAAAGGCATAATGAGCTAGTATGCATAGCATACTAGCTCATTATGGGGTACTTACCTGAGATCGAAGCCCCCGCAGGGGCCTTCGTTCGCCGCCTCCATCACCGCCATCTCTTCCGGGTATCGCGGCTCCGGCGCTGTGACTGGCTGGAGCCGCGATGACGTCACTCCCGCACATGCGCGCGGGAGCTGCTAGTGACGGTACGATCGCCTTCACCAATGGTTTAGGAGATATTTCTTGTACCTACAGGTAAGCCTTAATCTAGGCCCTGTAGGTAAAAGTGGTCTGTAAGGGTTTACAACCACTTTAAACCTTTAGAATGTCCAAAAGCAGTCCAACTGTGGGGTGAAAAACAGCAATGTAGCTCAATGTAAAACACCAGAGATCTAGGGATAGCCTGCAGGTCAGAGCCACCTAAAGCTGCATCAGATGAGGCTGAACATCAACCCTGATAGAACTTCGAGAAGATGAGCAGCAGACCATGGGCAGCCTTACAAATTTGGGGAATGGAAGTACAATGCCAAGAGATTTCATAGAGTGAGTCTCAACAGTAATGGATCGGGAAAGATCAAAAGATAATAAGTCTTCTGTAAAGAAGCAGCGGTTGAGAGATAGACTCGAACAGTCTGAACTCCATCCAGATGATGGTGGAAAATTTCCTTTTGATGAAACGGAGGGACAGGAAAGCATAAGAGACCTCCAATACAAAGATATTAATATAAAGGCGCATACACACGATCCAATTTTATGACAATAATTGTCTGATGGACGTGTTGTGTCGGATAATCCGACCGTGTGTATGCTCCATCAGACAATTGTTGGCTGAATCAACGACAACCAATGTTGGCTGTTCATGCTCGCCAACTGTCTGGCAATAAATCTGTTACATCGGTTTATCCAATCGTGTGTACACAAGTCCGTCCAACTAAAATCCTAAGTACAAACACGCATGCTCGGAACCAATGCTAAACATCAGACAACAATAGCAGAAGTTGCCCAAAGGGTGGCGGTAAAGAGCTTAAAAAAACCACGTGGTTTGGTGAACGTTGGCTAAAAATGTGCCGTCTGTATGCAGAACAAGTTTACAGCCAACGCCCTTCGGACCAAATCCACGGAAACGTCTGCTGGAAGTCTGATCGTGAGTACGAGGCTAAAGAGTGGGAGGACCAAGGCCTTTGAAACAGAATGAAAAGGGAATAAACTGGACCTTTGATGGTGCCGACAGCCAAACACTAGTCCGGACCCAGCTGCAGAAAGAGGAGAATTTGTTTCACAAAGCAACTCATGAGATGGAAGCCCCTAGACCAGGGGTCTCAAACTGGCGGCCCTACAGCTGTCGCGAAACTACAAGTCCCATCATGCCTCTACCTGTGGGAGTCATGGTTGTAACAGTCAGCCTTGCAATGCCTCATGGGACTTGTAGTTTCACAACAGCTGGAGGGGCCCTAGACTCACATTAGGTGGATTATGCCATCCATGTTGAAGGACAGACCTTAAGCACAGACTCTGCACGATTCCCCTGTCCCTTAGAACCTGGGCTTCAAAAGCCATGAAGAAGGAACATTTGGACTGAGACGTATCGGAGTTAGGCTTTGAACCACAATGCTAGATAATGCAAACTGGAGGGTTAACCTCCAGCAGTGGTGTAAAGAAGAGTCTTTAATGAACTAAAAAACTGCAAGTAAAATAAGTTAGTCTTTGTTACAGCAGGGCTCAAAAAAAATAAAATAAATGGAGGCATTCTGGTACTAAGAGGGGTTATCCTGGGCTAGTGTCCAATCCTCCTGCAGGTGGCAGTAAAACCCAAAAATTAAAAGACTTCCTGTGTCCCTTAAAGAGGAACTGCAGTCTGCTCAAATCATTTGTACTAAAAAACATTTTTGCCATTCTGAAGCTTCCCTCCAACCACTTTGCATACTATTTTATATATATACTGTGATTCTGTACTTGCCAAATATGCTACAGAAATCTCCCTCCACTGAGTCTGGCTGCATCCATTTTAACTGTGGGCAGCTGAAGCTGCTGCCTGTTCACTTCCTGGATTCACACAGACACACACCTCCAGCTCTCATTGGCCCTTTTATGACTCACTTTTTGCCCTTCCTGGCAAACTCTCAAGAGTGAGAGAGAGCTGTGCATGATGTCATAAGCCTAGGCTTTTTACCAGACAAGAAACAGGAAGTGGGCTGTATAAGGTATTTACTGGCAGAAAAAAAATGTTTTACTATCCAAAGTTAAAACAACAAGGGCAGAAGATTTAATAGATGGAAAGATAAAAAAATGACTGAAGGTCCGCTTTAAGAACGAGATGGAAATGTGGTTACTTTACAGATCAATGGGATGCAAAAACCATACCTGCACTAGTCATATAACTGAGGCTCAAAATAAGGAATGACAAACCCGCGGCACATTCAGTAGATGGAAAGATCATATCATTGCAATATTTCACAAGGAAAAGTGCTCATTGTATTCAAACAGCACTGCCTGGTTATAGCTGTGAGCTGATCACCAATCCCATCACAAAGTACAGATGCTCTTAAAGCAGAAGTAAACTTTCTCAAGTAGATAGGAGGTTATAATAAACTTGTATACACACACACACACACACATTATATATATATATATATATATATATATATATATATATATATATATATATATATTTTTTTTTTTTATTTCTTCAGTGGTTGCCTGGTTTCTGGCCTAGGCCAAAATGATGTCAAACATCCCAGGAGTCTTCATCTGGGGGAGGGACTCTCAGCTAAGCATGCTTTCCTGCCTGAGCGAAGGGCAGATGGATTCCAGAAAGTAAATGCTACACGAATCATCTGCCCTTCCTCAAGATGGCAATAGCTAGAAATGCTAGAAGGATGTTTTTTAAAGTAATTTCTCATCAAAATAAAGCATGGAGACATGAATGGATGGGTGAGTCTGCATAAATATCAAAAATGAATGAAAGTGGTAGTAAAGGCTTTTTTATTATGTATACCTAAAGGTAAGCCTATTAGGCCCCTTTCACACTGGGTGCATTGGCGGTAAAGCACCACTATTTTTAGCAGCGTTTTACCGTCAATGTCGTGCTTTTAGGCCCCGCTAGCGTCCGAGAAAGGGTTAAAACCACCGCAAAGCGCCTCTGCCAGAGGCGCTTTGCCGACGGTATAGCCGCGGTGCCCATTGATTTCAATGGGCAGGAGCGGTATACACATCGCTCCAAAGATGCTGCTAGCAGGAATTTTTTTACTGTCCTACTAGCGCACCGCTCCAGTGTGAAAGCCCTCGGGGCTTTCACACTGGAGAGACAGCAGCAGCTGTTTCAGGGCACTTTGCAGGTGCTATTTTTAGCGTTATAGCGCCTGCAAAGCGCACCAGTGTGAAAGGGGTCTTATAATGCACCATTTAGGAAATATTTACGTTGTTTTCAGGCATGTTATTTACGTCGTTTTCAAATCAAGTCTTTCATAATGTGCTAGTATACGATGCATACTAGCACATTATGACATTCATTTGCAGGGAGAAGATATTTTTTTGGTGCAGTTTACTACCGCTTTAAATTGTGTTTTCGGTGCTCAGATACAGTTTAGTTTTCCTCTGATGATCTCCTCTTGCTGCCAGCTCTGATTGGACGGCAGACTGCAGCTATCTGCCCAGGTCCGAACATAATTGGCCGTCAAGGTTCAGGGAGGGAGGACCGTTCTCTTCAAGTGTAAAGGCTGTTTTTTCTGTTGTGTGGAGACATGTAACTTGAATTATAAAAAAAGTCCCACCTAATCATAGGCACCTCTTTCCAATATGTTCTGTGCTATGGAGAATGTGTTTTGTGTGTCCCGGAGCACAATATACAACTAGAGAGAACTATCCAGTCTTTCATTAAATTAAAAGTTTTAAACACTGTTTTTGGCAATTTTGAAAATCTTCACACTGTTAAAATCTGCATTTTGTTTTGCTAGAAAATGATCACACATGTGGGGAGGATGAGCCTTTCGCAGTGCTGTAAACGTGATCGGGTGGCTGTAAAGCTGCCCGAATCCCTTTTACAAGACAGCCGATTGCCAGCTGAAAGAAATGGTAGCCCTGATCCTGGTATATGCACTTGCCGACAGGATGTTTTTGTATGTACTTCAGTCAGCAAATGGTTAAAGTGTGAGGAGGGGAAAAAAAGTAAAGTATTTGCTGATTTTGTATGTTTGCCCACTGACAAAGAAATGATCAGTCTATACATTTTAATGGTAGGTTTATTTTAACAGTGAGAGACAGAACAACAACAAAAATATCCAGAAAAACGCATTTCAAAAAAGTTATAAAAATTGATTTGCATTTTAATGAGTGAAATTAGTATTTGATCCCCTATCAATCAGCAAGATTTTTGGCTCCCAGGTGTTTTCTATACAGGTAACAAGCTGAGATTAGGAGCACTCTCTTAAAGGGAGTGCTAATCTTAGCTTGTTACCTGTATAAAAGACACCTGTCCACAGAAGCAAATAAATTAGATTCCAATCCCTCCACCATGGCCAAGACCAAAGAGCTGTCCAAGGATGTCAGGGACAAGATTGTAAACCTACACAAGGCTGGAATGGGCTACAAGACCATCGCCAAGCAGCTTGGTGAGAGGATGACAACATATGGTGCGATTATTCACAAATGGAAGAAACACAAAATAACTGACAATCTCCCTCGGTCTGGGGCTCCATGAAAGATCTCATGGGTAAACACTGAACAAGTGTGAAACGCGTCAGTTGTCCTGGTTTATGCTGGTTTTTGTAGTGCCTGTCTTTCTTCAATAAACATACGTTGGATTGGAGTGCGGCTGTCCTCACCATTTTTGTTTTCATGAAAGATCTCACCTCGTGGAGTTTCAATGATCTTGAGAACGGTGAGGAATCAGCCCAGAACTACACAGGAGAATCTTGTCAATAATCTCAAGGCAGCTGGGACCATCGTCATCAAGAAAAGAATTGGTAACACACTACGCCGTGAAGGACTGAAATCCTGCAGCGCCCGCAAGGTCCCCCCGGTTCAAGAAAGCACATGTACAGCCCATCTGAAGTTTGCTATTAAACATCTGAATGATTCAGAGGAGAACTGGGTGAAGTGTTGTGGTCAGATGAGAACAAAATCACGCTCTTTGGCATCAACTCGCCGTGTTTGGAGCAGGAATGCTGCCTGACCCCCAAGAACACCATCCCCACCATCAAACATGGAGGTGGAAACATTATGCTTTGGGGGTGTTTTTCTGCTAAGGGGACAGGACAACTTCACTGCATCAAAGGGACGAGGCCATGTACCATCAAATCTTGGGTGAGAACCTCCTTCCCTCAGTCAGGGCATTGAAAATAGGTCGTGGATGGGTATTCCAGCATGACAATGACCCAAAACACACAGCCAAGTCAACAAAGTGGTGGCTCAAGAAGAAGCAAATTAAGGTCCTGGAGTGGCCTAGACAGTCTCCAAACCTTAATCCCATAGAATATATGTGGAGGGAGCTGAAAGTTTGAGTTACCAAACGTCAGCCTCAAAACCTTAAAAAGGGTTGTAAAGGTTTGTTTTTTATTTTCTAAATAGGTTCCCTTAAGCTAGTGCATTGTTGGTTCACTTACCTTTTCCTTTGATTTCCCTTCTAAATGTTTTTTTTCTTTGTCAGAATTTCTCACTTCCTGTTTCTCCTCAGTAAGCTTGCCCCCATCATCCGAGCCGTTCTGGCTGGGGGTTAGTCAGCCAGAACAGCTTACTGAGGAGGAACAGGAAGTGAGAAATTCAGACAAAGAAAAAAAAACATTTAGAAGGTAAATCAAAGGAAAAGGTAAGTGAACCAACAATGCACGAGCTTAAAAGAAACCCATTTTGAAAATAAAAACCGAACCTTTACAACCCCTTTAATGACTTGGAGAGGATCTGCAAAGGGAGTGAGACAAAATCCCGCCTGAGATGTGTGCAAATCTGGTGGCCAACTACAAGAAACGTCTTACCTCTGTGCTTGCCAACAAGGGTTTTGCCAACAGTACAAAGTCATGTTTTGCGAAGGGGTCAAATATTTATTTTACTCATTAAAATGCAAATCAATTTATAACTTTTTTGAAATGTGGTTTTCTTGTTTTTTTGGTTGTTATTCTGTCTCTCACTGTTAAAATAAACCTACCATTAAAATTATAGACTGGTGAGACCCTATGTACAGTGGGGCAAAAAAATATTTAGTCAGCCACCAATTATGCAAGTTCTCCCACTTAAAAAGATGAGAGAGGCCTGTAATTGTCATCATAGGTATACCTATACTGTGAGAGACAAAATGTGGAAACAAATCCAGACAATCACATTGTCTGATTTGGAAAGAATTTATTTGCAAATTATGGTGGAAAATAAGTATTTTGTCACCTACAAACAAGCAAGATTTCTGGCTCTCACAGACCTGTATCTTCTTCTTTAAGAGGCTTCTCTGTCCTCCACTCATTACCTGTATTAATGTCACCTGTTTGAACTTGTTATCAGTATAAAAGACACCTGTCCACAACCTCTAACAGTCACACTCCAAACTCCACTATGGTGAAGACCAAAGAGCTGTAGAAGGACACCAGAAACAAAATTGTAGACCTGCACCAGGCTGGGAAGACTGAATCTGCAATAGGCAAGCAGCTTGGTGTGAAGAAATCAACTGTGGGAGCAATAATTAGAAAATGGAAGACATACAAGACCACTGATAATCTCCCTCGATCTGGGGCTCCATGCAAGATCTCACCCCGTGGGGTCAAAATGATCACAAGAACGGTGAGCAAAAATCCCAGAACCACACAAGGGGACCTAGTGAATGACCTGCAGAGAGCTGGGACCAACGTAACAAAGGCTACCATTAGTAACACACTACGCCGCCAGGGACTCGGATCCTGCAGTGCCAGACGTGTCCCCCTGCTTAAGCCAGTACATGTCCGGGCCCGTCTGAGGTTTGCTAGAGAGCATTTGGATGATCCAGAAGAGGATTGGGAGAATGTCATATGGTCAGATGAAACCAAAATATAACTGTTTGGTAGAAACACAACTCGTCATGTTTGGAGGATCGAGAATGCTGAGTTGCAACCAAAGAACACCATACCTACTGTGAAGCATGGGGGTGGCAACATCATGCTTTGGGGCTGTTTCTCTGCAAAGGTGACAGGACGACTGATCCGTGTACATGAAAGAATGAATGGGGCCATGTATCGTGAGATTTTGAGTGCAAACCTCCTCCCATCAGCAAGGGCATTGAAGATGAAACGTGGCTGGGTCTTTCAGCATGGCAATGATCCCAAACACACCGACTGGGCAACGAAGGAGTGGCTTCATAAGAAGCATTTCAAGGTCCTGGAGTTGCCTAGCCAGTCTCCAGATCTCAACCCCATAGAAAACCTTTGGAGGGAGTTGAAAGTCTGTTTTGCCCAGCGACAGCCCCAAAACATCACTGCTCTAGAGGAGATCTGCATGGAGGAATGGGGCCAACATACCAGCAACAGTGTGTGACAACCTTCTGAAGACTTACAGAAAACTTTGACCTCTGTCATTGCCAACAAAGGATATATAACAAAGTATTGAGATGAACTTTTGATATTCACCAAATACTTATTTTCTACAATAATTTGCAAGAAAAAAATATTTCCAAATCAGACAATGTGATTGTCTGGATTTGTTTCCACATTTTGTCTCTCATAGTTGAGGTATACCTATGATGACAATTACAGGCCTCTCTCATCTTTTTAAGTGGGAGAACTTGCACAATTAGTGGCTGACTAAATACTTTTTTGCCCCACTGTATGTCAATAAGATTGACCTGTAAATGTAGTGCCAGTTGTACTTTTCATTTGTATGTTAATATACTTTATATGCTCAAACGTTGTTTTGCTTTAAAAAAAAAAAATATTATAGACTGGTCATTACTTTGTCGGTGGGCAAACGTACATCAGCAGGGGATCACATACTTTATTCCCCCTCACTGTATAAACCCCAAATTTACAGAGACGGACTGGCAGCCTCTTACCCATTGTAGGCTCTACAGACGATGTGTCCATGTATGCCCCAACATGGCCTCTCAGGTACTGTATATAACCCACTCCTGAGCCCAGCATGGAGTAAATTATGTTTTTGTTGTCAAGGACTGCACTTCCATTTTATGGAAGGAGTTCCAAGATGTATTCAGTTGGGCAGGATATGGATAATGGCTCCAACTTTATAGAACACACTTTAGATGAGCCATAACCAGATATTTAGGTTGGTATGGATCCTCCCTAGGATGCTCAGGAAGATTTCCCAGGCTAAATAATATCTGTCTGGACAGAAGTGAAATGAGATTTATCATTGGCTTCTTGGGGAGAAAGCATGACTCCACCATTCCTCTACAGCTCAACCCCCCTGCAGTGTGCAGAACTTACCCTGATCGCATGAGCTGAGGGTTGGGGACGCATTGTAGACGGTGTGATAGCAGCTGGAAGGCGCTGCTCTGTGGTAACAGCATCAGAAGTCCATACAGTGCTCTGATCAGATATGGGTGATTCTCCACATCCAGAAGCTGCAGGCGGAGATCTGAGGGGGAGAAGACAATTTATACAGCATGGCTACTGTCAGCTGGAGAGTACATAGTGTGGGACATTGAGAATTAGGAGAATGGGACAGGCCTCAAAAAACATGCCAACAATGACCTCTCAGAAAAAAAAAACCTAGGCAAAATTTAAGGAACGTTTCCCTAAAATCTGAGACATTGGCTTCTCCTCCCTGCCCTTTCACACCTTCTCCCTTCCTCTCCCTGACCTTTCCCCATCATCTTCCTTCTCCTCCTTGACTTTGGTCATCCTCTCCCTTCCCTTCTTCCTGCACTCTGATGTGTTATACACACTTCTCCCTATGATCCTCCATACTGTGGATGACCTGACATGTCCCCTGCACACCGACTCTTCTCAGTACAGGCACACAGCCATCTGATCATTTCTGCTCCATTTCCCAGCCAACGTGCTGGAAGCTGTGTGTTATTAGGACACGTGTAGGGGGAAAAGCTTCCAACATACAGATACACAGACCCGCGGGGGGTGGGGGTACTCCTAACACAGACACGGGGAGAGAGCTCCTATTATACAGATACATAGACCCGAGAAGAGCTCCCAAAACACAGATACATGGAGCCAAGGGCTCCCTACATACTTCTATGCATATCCGAGGGGAAAGAGCTCCCATCATACGAGTACACAGATGGGGAGATCTCCCGATATACAAATATACAGACCCCGGGGGAGAGCCCCCCATTATACAGATTTGTAGACTAGGGGGGGTCTGCATATCAGTATGATAAAAGTTCTCCCGTGTCTGCATATCTGTATGACGGGAGCTGTCCCCCAGGGTCATTATATCTGTATGACGGGAGCTGTCCCCCGGGTCTGAATATTTGTATGATGGGAGCTGTCCCCATCTGTGTATTCGTATGATGGGGGCTCTCCCCCAGGGTCTGTATGATGGGGGTCTGTACGATGGGAGCTGTCCCCCGGGGCCTGTACGATGGGAGCTGTCCCCCGGGGTCTGTACGATGGGAGCTGTCCCCCAGGGTCTGTACGATGGGAGCTGTCCCCCAGGGTCTGTACGATGGGAGCTGTCCCCCAGGGTCTGTACGATGGGAGCTGTCCCCCAGGGTCTGTACGATGGGAGCTGTCCCCCAGGGTCTGTACGATGGGAGCTGTCCCCCAGGGTCTGTACGATGGGAGCTGTCCCCCAGGGTCTGTACGATGGGAGCTGTCCCCCAGGGTCTGTACGATGGGAGCTCTCCTCCGGGGTCTGTACATCTGTATGATGGAAACTTTCCCCCCCGATATTTATGATGGTAACTCTCCCCTGGGTCTGTATATCATAATCTAGGCTGGGGAAAGGAAATATCTGAACTTTCTGAATAAAGTCAGATCTGTCTGTCCATATTCTATAACAAGGTCCTAATATCTATAACACAGAACTACAAAATAATGACGAACACAATAACAGAGTCTCCGGTTGTGACACGGATGGGAATGAAGTGAAGAATCATGGGAATTTACTCACATGTAAAGATCGGACATTCGATCAGCTGTACCAGCTTGTCCACCTCAATCAGGAAATCCACCGTCACCTCCAGGTCAGCACTAAATGTCAGCGTCAAGGAAGAACAGTGCAATACACTCCCTAAGATATATAATAGCACTTCACCCTACAGTCCCCATACAGGTTCCAGTGCCAGAATTGCCTCGTTCTGAATGGAGGACTTAACAAGTCCTGAAGAATAACTCCAGCTGAGGACGCGACTGGTGGAGGTCAGTGAGGACACTTTGCTGCCCCCGCCCACATTACATGAAGGATACAACTTCTGGATGAGGTGATACGCATGCTTGTAGTTCTGAGTAAGGAAACACAGGGACACGGTGGCCACTGGGCTGTGACACCATGAGCGGTACAGACAGCAGAACAGGTCACAGCTCTCCTGCAATCGGAAAATAGAGAGGTAATGGCAGTGGTCCCAGGGTCCCCTTTGTCATTGTTCTTAGATCACAGACAACATATGGTCCCAATGACAGTCCTAGTGGGTCTCCTCTGTGATTTCAGACCACACACACACACACACACACACACAATGGTTCTAGACATGCCACACTCTGGGCAGTGGTCCCAGGGCCCCCTCTATCACCACTCTTTGATCACAGACCACACACACTCCAACAATGGTCCCTGAGACACCACACTTCAGACAGTGATCTTGGGGTCCCCACTGTCACTGCTCTGTGATCACAGACCACACACATTCCAATGATGGTCCCAGAGACATCACGCTCTGAGCAATGGTCTCAGGGGCCCCATCCATCACCATTCTGTGATCTCAGACCACACAGGTCCCAAGAATGGTTGTAGACACACCACACTCTGGGCAGGGGTCCTGGGGTCCCCGCTGTCACTATTCTGTGATCATGGCCCACACACATACATCCCAACAATGGTCCTACTGATACTACGTTCTAGACATTGGTCCCAGGATCCCCCCATCACCATTCTGTGATCATGTACTACAGAAATCCCAACAATGGTCCTAGAGACGTTACACTCTCTAGACCAGTGAAGGCGAACCTTGGCACCTTAGAGGTTTTGGAACTACATTTTCCATGATTCTAAACTACACTGCATAAGCACCATGGGAAATGTAGTTCCAAAACATCTGGGGTGCCAAGGTTTGCCATCACTGCTCTAGACACTGGTTTTGGGGTCACTGTCCAGTGATCATGGACCACGCACATCCCAATTATGGTCCTAGACATGTCACGCTCTGGGGAGTGGTCTCCTCTGTCACCATTAACTTATCACAAACCACACAGGTCCCAATGAGGGTCCTAGACACACCACACTCTGGGCAGACCTGGGGACCCCTCTGTCACCGTTCTCTGATCACAGACCACACACACATCCCACACACATCCCAGTGATGGTCCTAGACATGCCACACTCAGTGCCTAAAAATCAAACTCTTACTCAAAGTTACTAATTTTACTAAGGATGTGGGGGATGTAACTGCTGCCGATAAAGATGTTCCCAGTCAGTAGGCAATGTAATGTCTGTTGGCCCCATACAGACCCATCCCCCACCCCATGGTCCCTTTGCAGGCTTTTCTCAGAGTTAGGTGTTCCTAGCCAATCTCTCCGATCCGCTCAGACACTGCACAGGAAGTAACATTGGCTCATTCACATCACTAAACTTTGTTGCTCGCCAAGTCATCTGACTGGGGCGTACCGGCGTCTGGAGGTCTTTCAATTGACTGCGGAGCTGGAAGAGTTCAGAGGAGGTCAGCAGGATGCTGTTCAGATTCTGCACCATGGTGGACGCAAACTTCAGATCCTCCTCCCGCAGCAAGATGTCCGCCATGGAGTGGAAGATGTTCTCCGCGTTCAGCAGAAGACTAAGCTGTCTGTGGAGGGAAAGAGACTGCAAGTGACCCCCATCTACATCACCAACCTATGTGTCATATGAGCTGTAGTTGCCCCAGTGTAACTGCCCCATGTAATTGCACTGTGCACCCACCTGATGATAAAGGCCCCTCGGGTCTCCAGCAGTCTCCGCTCACTACTGAACCTCTTCAGCAGGTTGACCATGAAGCGATGGAAGTAGGAGTTCATGGTGGGGGTGGATGGTGAGCTCTCCAGGCCACGGGCACCTAGAAAAAAGATCAGACATGGAGATTCCATTATATCCACCCAACTGGTCATGTTTTCCAAAACTAAAATCAACATGGAAATAATTGGCACACACCAGGAGACAAAATCTCATGCAGCCTGGGACACAACTTCTGCTGTTATATTAAATTCCCAACTCATAATGCTCCGATATTTAGCACCCCCCCCCCCCCAATGTTCTCCAATAATGATCACTGTGCCTGATGGCAGGGGCTGTCTGGTATCTTACAGCCAGTGTTCTCTGACAGAGGACAGCTGGCACATCATCCCCTCCATGCTATGGCATGTCAGAGCAGATCAGAACTCAGAATTTTAGCAGCACAACCATCTAGCTACGAGCGGAGTTTCCCTTAGTCCTCAGCCTCCTGTTCACACGTTCACATGTATAGGTATTAGGAATCCACATTTCTTATTGGCCAATGTTGTTCCAAAAGCCTCAGTCCACCGAAAAGTGATTTTACATACAGGTGGAGGCTGGTGGGCAGAGTCAGCCCCCGACATCTTGCTGTCGGAGTATCCAAGACATAGATGAGGTCTCCTGCCCTTCATCTCAGGTGCTTACACTCTGTCAGAATGGGTTAGAGCACAGGTGTCAAACACAAGGTCCGCGGGCCGAATCCAGCCCTCCAGGCCATTTCATGTGGCCCTCGCACCTCTCCTGCAGCTGCAGGAGAGCTCCAGCCCTCCTCCAGACCCTTACTTTCTACTTTCAAGCAGTGCATCCAGCTTCTTCCCAGCAGCAGCATAAGGAAAGGGGGGTGCACTGTGATGTAAGGGAGAGTGGGGGGACTCAACTTCTGATGGTGGGGTGGCTCTTGACATCTAATGTAAAAGGGAGGGGATGCGCTGGACAGATACAACTGGCCCTTTTTTCATAATGCTGATGCGGCCCACAATGAAATGGAGTTTGACACCCCTGGGTTAGATGGAATTGGTTATAGGGCTAGGGTTGTAAAATTAGAGGGTTATAGCATTAGAGGGCTAGGGATAGAGGATTACAATGTTAGAATTAAAAGGTTAGGGTTACAGTGCTAGGATTAAAAGGTTAGAGAGGCAAGGTTAGGGTTAAAGGGTTAGAGTGCTAGGTTAAGAATTAGAAAATCAGGATTGCAGGATCTGGGTTAGGGTTATAGCATTAGAAAGTTAAAGTGGTTGTAAAGTCAGTTAGTCCAATTCCTGCCAGCCCCTCCGCAATAACTGATGTGCGATCACGTGACCGCCCACCGCTCTCCTTCCCAGATCTACGAACTACAGTGGGAGGGGCGGAGTTTCCCCTCTGATGTCAGCCAGGCAGTCACCTACAATGACCACGGTATCATGGATCAGCAGCCAAGATTACCGTGCTCAGCACACTAAGGGAGGCACAGGAACAGGCAGGATCAACCAGGTATATTACAACAGAGAGGGGCAAATGACAGTGCACAAGCACTATGCGGTTTAACATGCTTTGAAGGAACATGATTTTTTATTTTGTTTGTGTTACAACCTCTTTAGTATTAGAGGGCTAGGGTCAGAGGATTTGAATATTATAATTAGATGGTAAGGGTTAGAGGTTTAGTGTTAGAAAAGTAGGAGTTTTATGATTTTTTGGGTTTTAGGGTTTTAACACCCAATGGGGTGTTTTTACCCACACAAATGTTACATTCTCTATAATTTAATAGAATAAAAAAGTAAAAATCCAGGGAGGTATCCCTCATAACAGGCACATAACTCTATACAAGAAGTGCCAGAACAAGGACCTTCATGGCAGGATCACCAGAGATTATTATAATAAAATGATTGAAAATGACATGTTAAAACTGATTTTGCATCAATTACAAAAGTGCATCACCACCTCTGCCCCTCCCAATGGTCATTGGTTCCAATCCAATCACTGGAGGCACTGCCAACAACTGTACCAACACGCAGACTCGTATTGGCTGCTGGAATGGAGCTGCTCAGGGAATACATGGAGCCCCTTAACAGAAGTAAACTCTGGGCCCTTCCCCTGAATCCTCTAGACACGTGAGAAGCAGAGGTCGCCTCTCCTGCGTTAGTTCAGCATTATATGGATAATACCTCCATAACCTTGCTTAGGACCAGATCATGGACCACACAGTACAGGATCCTCCACATTATATGGGGTAATTGAGCTTCATCTGAAGGGTTGCCCGCACAAACCCTGGGCTACAGGGGGGCCGAGCACACAAACACAGGGCTACAGGGGGGCCGAGCACACAAACACAGGGCTACAGGGGGGCCGAGCACACAAACACTGGGCTACAGGGGGGCCGAGCACACAAACACTGGGCTACAGGGGGGCCGAGCACACAAACACTGGGCTACAGGGGGGCCGAGCACACAAACACTGGGCTACAGGGGGGCCGAGCACACAAACACTGGGCTACAGGGGGGCCGAGCACACAAACACTGGGCTACAGGGGGGCCGAGCACACAAACACTGGGCTACAGGGGGGCCGAGCACACAAACACTGGGCTACAGGGGGGCCGAGCACACAAACACTGGGCTACAGGGGGGCCGAGCAAACAAACACTGGGCTACAGGGGGGCCGAGCAAACAAACACTGGGCTACAGGGGGGCCGAGCAAACAAACACTGGGCTACAGGGGGGCCGAGCAAACAAACACTGGGCTACAGGGGGGCCGAGCACACAAACACTGGGCTACAGGGGGGCCGAGCACACAAACACTGGGCTACAGGGGGGCCGAGCACACAAACACTGGGCTACAGGGGGGCCTGACCACACATATATGGTGGACTAAAAGGAGAACCTGAGCGCTAACACACTGGACTACAGGAGTGTTGACCGCAAGCACATTGAACTAAAGACCTGACTGCACTACAGGAAGGCCTGACTGCACATACACTGGGGTCTCAATATCACTTACCCTCACCTAGCTGGACACCTCGGGCCGGGGGCGGTACACACAGTGAGGACTGCCCGGAGAAGAGTTCGCTGCCGTCATTGTTGGGATCTGTCTGGCCAGCTGGGGAGGAGGCGATCTCAGCTAGGACCTCCAGATCCTTCAGAATGACCTGAAGACAGGAATTACAGAATATACATTTCCTAATAATGCACAGACACTGAAAAAAGCATAGAATTCCAGCCCAGCGATTATACACTATGTCTTGATGATGTACAGGCACTGGGAAAAGCACAGGATTACAGCCCAGAGATTATTCACTATGTCCTGAAGATGTACAGACATTGAGAAAAGCACAGGATTCCACCCCAGAGATTATACACTATGTCCTGAGGATGTACACACACACACACACACACACACACACACTTCCACCCCAGAAATTATACACCAGGTCCCCCCCCTCCCCACACATTAAAGGTCAGAACACATTACCTGGCGCCCAAAACATCACCCTGGGCCCCCCCATAGTCGGGGCACGTCCCCCCCTTGGGCCCCATAGTCGGGGCACGCCCCCCCCTGAGCCCCATCACCCCCGTGGGCACCATGGTCGGGGCACGTCCCCCCCCCCCCGGGACCCATAGTTGGGGCACGTCCCGTCCCCCCCCGGCCCCATAGTCGGGGCACGTCCCCCCCGGGCACCATAGTCGGGGCACGCCCCCCCCCCCTGGGCCCCATAGTCGGGGCACGCCCCCCCCCGCCTGGGCCCCATAGTCGGGGCACGTCACACTGTACAAGGCTGCCAGATTAGCAGAACAGCCAAAATGTCCAACCCAGCGCAGAATATCGCTGCAGCTTGGTGACATCACTACTGACAGCGGCAAAGAAAATTAATGTATGCTACCAGCTACACTGTGTGTTCAAACCCCAACCAATGACCAGTGCTGTGTTCCAGCCCTGACCAATCAGAATCTTTACTGTTCTAGATAACAATGAGGTGCGGTGCGTCACTATGCTCCTTCATCTTCCATATTATATAATCCTCTTGGGGTACATTTGTCCTCATTTCCTCCCCCACCCCACCCCCCCAGTATTATACAGGGAGAGCGGTGTGACCCAACCACAGCCACCACGTCAAAAGGGGTTAATGTCTCTCCAGAGAGGCCGGAGGAGGAGGATGACGGGACGTGAAAGACAGCAGAAGAATGGCGGAACATTAGTATTCAGGATACGGCTTTCCCGCCTGGTGTGATGCTCTGCAGAACAGCCGCAGCCTCCTGTCACCATGGAAACAAGGGCTGCAATCCCGCAGCTCACTCTACTGGAGGAGGGTGGGGGGGGGGCTGCTCCAGCTACATTAACCCTTCCTGCCCCACATAAGACTTTGCTTACAGCCAGCTGTTACCTCAATGACATTTCAACCTGGAGCGTCAATGCACACTGAGCGATTACTGCGGTGCAATTCCAGACACAGAAGAGTGACCCCCAGACAGACAGAGAAGAGAACCCCCCCCAAAACTGATACCAGATGGGGAGAAAGCAGACCGCCTCAAAATGATACCAGTCTGAGAGGAGACCCCCTCAAAAATAATAAAAAAAACAAAAACACACACACACACACACACACACACACACACACACACACACACAGGAGAAATCCCCCCCAAACTGATTGCAGGGAGAGGAGAGATCCCCCAAACCGATTCCAGAAAAAGACCCCCTCTTCAAATTTATACCAGACCAAGAAAGACCACCCCCCCCCCCCCCAACTGCTTCCAGACCAAAAGAGAAGAGCTCTCCCCCCTCCGCCCCAAACTGATACCTGATGCTGAGAGAGGCGACATCCCACCCCAAGATGATACTAGACCAATAGAGGAGACCCCCCTCAAAATTATACCAGACCAAGAGAGATGACCCCATTCAAAATTATACCAGACCAAAAGAGAAGATGCCCCAAAATGATTCCGGCCAGGGATAGAAGAGACCTTGCCAAACTGAATTCAGACCCCCCCTCCAAAATTCTACTAGACAGAGGGCCCCCCAAAAAAACCTCACCTGATGATTCCAGACCAGAAGAGACCCCCCTCAATCTGATACCAGACCAGGAGAAAGGATCCCGATTCCAGAGTGAGGGATAAAACACCACCCCCCCAAGCTGATTCCAAACAGATATAGAGGAGACCCCCCAACAAACCTATTCGAGAGAGAACCCAAATCGATTCCAGACAAAGAAGAGAGCCTCCCAAACAGACTCCAGATAGAGAGAGAGAAGAGGTGACCCCCCCTTCCCCCAACAATGATGAATGTCTGGCACATAGAGTGCATGTATATTTGCAAAACCAGATGCAGGGGTCAGGAGTAGCGCGCGACGCAGGGGTCAGGAGTAGCGCGCGACGCAGGGGTCAGGAGTAGCGCGCGACGCAGGGGTCAGGAGTAGCGCGCGACGCAGGGGTCAGGAGTAGCGCGCGACGCAGGGGTCAGGAGTAGCGCGCGACGCAGGGGTCAGGAGTAGCGCGCGACGCAGGGGTCAGGAGTAGCGCGCGACGCAGGGGTCAGGAGTAAGAAGACCGGAGGGAAAAATAATAATGTGACCCCTATCAGACACCAACACACTGAAAAGGGGACAATTCTAATTAGTGGCGCCAGAAACCTCAGGATGCACTGCGGCCCGGCAGGAGGAGGGCACAGTGACTGCTAGCAGTGTTCTCACCTCGTCAGATTCGTCAGATAACGTCCTCAGCAGGATGGGGAACAGACTGTCTGTGTGACGGAACATCTACAAGAGAACACAGAGAAAAAGGATGACAGAAAATGTGAAAATCTGGAAATCTGCAGCCCACAGGAGGGGCAGTAACCCACACCAGTGTTCTACAAATTCTCTGTAGCTGGATGTGTGGGGCCCGGGGCCCTTGACAGTACAAATAACTCTTCATTTTATGCCATTTCACAAATATTTCCTCAAAATAAAAGTTAGGAAAGTAATAAACTGTGAAACAAAAAATTAAAACTCCTCCCTTCCACACTATATAAGGCTTTATTCAGGACGTGTGGTTGCGGTGGGGTGGATCAAAAATATGCGTTTGCGCCTTAAGCTTCAATAGGCAACGGGCGGAGGTGGGAAAATAGAGAGGCAAATGGGGAAGTGCCACAAACGCCCCGCAACTACGGTGCAGTTGTTAGAAAAGATGGGAGTAAAATGGGCGCAGAGGAGTTGCATCTCTTCCTCACCGCCTGTCAGTAGCCTCTGAAGCGAGATCCAAACACGGATTGGGCTTCCAGAGGAAATGGGGGTTTAGATGCATGAACTTAAACATATTTAGTACATCACCCCAATACATGGGGGGGAAGAGATGAGGCGAGGGTGAGATGAGAAGGGTTAAAGAGATGAGGAAAAGTTAAAGAAACAAGGAGTGGAGGAGGGGTTGTGGAGACCAGAGAGGGAAGGGCTGTGGAGACCAGAGAGGGAAGGGCTGTGGAGACCAGAGAGGGAAGGGCTGTGGAGACCAGAGAGGGAAGGGCTGTGGAGACCAGAGGGGGAGGGGTTGTGGAGACCAGAGGGGGAGGGGTTGTGAAGACCAGAGGGGGAGGGGTTGTGAAGACCAGAGGGGGAGGGGTTGTGAAGACCAGAGGGGGAGGGGTTGTGAAGACCAGAGGGGGAAGGGTTGTAAAGACCAGAGGGGGAAGGGTTGTAAAGACCAGAGGGGGAAGGGTTGTAAAGACCAGAGGGGGAAGGGTTGTAAAGACCAGAGGGGGAAGGGTTGTAAAGACCAGAGGGGGAAGGGTTGTAAAGACCAGAGGGGGAAGGGTTGTAAAGACCAGAGGGGGAAGGGTTGTAAAGACCAGAGGGGGAAGGGTTGTAAAGACCAGAGGGGGAAGGGTTGTAAAGACCAGAGGGGGAAGGGTTGTAAAGACCAGAGGGGGAAGGGTTGTAAAGACCAGAGGGGGAGGAGTTGGAGACCAGAGCGGGAGGGGTTGTAAAGAGCAGAGGGGGAGGGGTTGTGAAGACCAGAGGGGGAAGGGTTATGGTGATAAGGGGAGGTTATGGGGACAAGGAGTGGAGGAGGGGTTATAGAGATGCCCCACCCAGAAATAAATTGGAAAGCTTTGTCTGGAATTGGGCTGGTCAGGCGGGGGCTGGGCATGATACGGAGTGTGGCGGTACGCACCTTACGTGGAGTCTTGATGTACAGGTGATAGAGCCATTTCAGTACACAGATCCGGGTCATCATGCCCGTGGTGGGTTCATGGAGGTGCCGATCCAAAACCTGCACAATCCCATCCAGATTCAGAGTGACAATACTGGCCAGGGAGCTGCAACAAGACCGGAGAGAGGATGGTAAGAAATCCTGGACAGAGATGTGCGCTTCACTCAGCCGTGAACTTCTAAAACCATTTCCAACACCGATTCTAAACTGGCCTCCCTTCCTGGTATGGCAGAAGGGGGGAGGGGATGCAGGAAGATGATGCGGTGCAATCTGTGTGTGTGTGCGCGGGCGCATCATGTAAATCCTGCGTCTTCTTCTCACTGCGCACTTCAGCAATCTACACGGTTCTCGTGTTTAAATTGCACCCCCAAAAATTAATTTGAATATATTCCTCAATAGCCACAAAGGATATAAAAACTACTTTGTGTGCAGCAAATGCCTTTACAAACTTAGATATTACCTTGAAAAAGTAGCAGTGATATCATCACTTTGCTGTATATAACCTGTGCAGAGCTGTAGGAGGGGGCGGAGACAAGACCAATCACCCTGCACAAAGATAGAGAGCAGCAGTGACCAGTCTTTATAACAGGAAGTTTCACACCAAGGGCGGGGGACAAGGGGTGGGCAGAAGGGTCAGCTGCCCTAGGCGCAATGTGTATTGTAGGGATGGGGGTGCCGCATGTTTCTTCTACTAGAAGGCCGACAGGAGTAGTGACAACGGCATCAATACTTCTGTCAGCGAGGAGAGGAGGAGAGAGCCGGGAGGAGGTGCAGATCTGTCTCTGCCTCCACATAATGAAGACGGGGGCGCATTTTGGCATCTTTGCCCCGGGCACTGGATGATCTTATTTTGGCATTGTTCACACCTGAGTACTGCACATATCTGGAAGAAATGCACAAAGAAAACAAAGATTCATGAAGAATATACACAAGTAACGGATTTATTATACCAGAATTCAGTATCTGCAGGACTCCTATAGGCTCCCTATTCACTCCCGGCATTGTATGTATGGACACTCCACATCACACTGATACATGTCATATCATAGGTGTATTGTAATAGATAGACAAAAATACAGAAAAATAAAAACATGATACAAATGTTATAAATTAGGTTGCAGTTCAGTGAGTAAAAAAATTTGATCCCCAAGCAAAATAAGACTTAGTACTTGGCGGAGAAACCCTTGTTTTGTAAGATGTTTCTTGTAGTTGGTGATCAGGTTTGCACACATCTTAGGATGGATTTTGGTCCACTCTTCTTTACAGATGTTCTTTAAATCCTTAAAGCGATGTTCTACCCGCAATTTTTTTTTTTTTATAATTCTTTCCGCTTTGACTTCTATGGCATGCAATACCGCATGTGGCCAGAGGTGGTGGGGGGGCACCGGAGAGCCTCGGGAATACGCAGAAAGGCTCGGGGACAGCTCGGCTGAACTCGGGAACGGAGTATTTCCGTGCTTTTCTGAGTATTTCAGAACGGCTCCGCTGCCCCCGCACCTCTGGCCAAATGCGGTACTGCACACCGCTGTGGCTTGAATCCTGCTTGTTTTGCGAGACATCACTCGCAAACCGAGTCAGGATTTTCAAAAAAGAAATGCTCGTATTGCGAAACGCTCGTTGACCGCAATCCGAGGTTCCACTGTACCCTGCAAAATATAACAAAATTTGGGACCGCTGGCTCAATACATCTGATACACGTGTATAGCACTGCAGGACATGTCTCCCTCGTTCAAGCACCGTCCAGCTAGACTCGGGTCATATTGTCCGCTTTTTCCATGTGTATATAATTGCAAAATGTAGGTTTCTGCTCCAAAAACAAAAATGTTACTGCAAAACAGTCACTGGAATCGATTAAGACCTTGATGTATTACCCATACATGTCATAAATGGAATGATTGTACTGAACAAAGAAAACGTTTGTGCGTTGAAAATTGTACACTTTTGTGGGAAAGAAAAACGTATAATTAAAAATATAAAAAAAATAAAGAAGAAATTGTATATGGAGTAGAGTTTGATTATAAAGTGTAATGATTATGTAATTATATAAAAACTGTGATTGTAACATGTGACCGGCTCAATGACCGCTTGGCGTCACCCATCCAGCCGTTATCTACACACTTCCTGAGAACTTCCACTGACGGACCCCGCAGCCTATAATACCACCATTGTGTCACACAGTCTATGATTCTATCAGACAGGGGGAGCTCTGTGCTCCACAGACAGAAAGGCCCCGCAATGTGACCACTGGATTGTACTAAGGGCCAGTTCACACCAGACGCAGTTCCGTACAGTTTTGTATGCACTAAAAATGCATGCACTGTGTTTTCCATGTATTCCCCAAGCTCTTGTTGGCTTCAGTCAGTGCAGAAACTGACCGGAAACTGACTGCATGATGTGAACTCGAGCCAACAAGAGCCATTGAAATACATGGAAAACACTGTGCATGCATTTTGTGCAGAAAAAAAAGCACACGGAACTGCGTCTGCCGTGAACTGGCCCTAAAACAACAAAAAAGAGACATTTATGACAAAATTGGGAATAGTTTGTAAATATCCAATTGAACAGTGGGGGGAGCGCGTGCGCGCGCACACGCGTGCACACGCACACACACACACACACACACACACACACACACACGAGGCTGAGACCAATGTGGGCAGATCTGGTTATATTCTGTTTAAACTCCATCCATCCAGTCCTGAGATTTATACAGCTCTGACACACAGCACAGCCCAGGCAGGACAGAAGACTTGGATTGGTCAATGTTGCAGTTAAGTGACACTTAGAGGTTATGCCCTCCCCCCTCTCAGCCTGTGATTGGACAGAGAAAGTAGAAGCAGCAGATTGATGAGGTTATCTCTCTGCTTTCCCTCCTCCTTTATCAGCATGTCCCTTGTCTGCCCATGTACACCTCAGCAGAACTTCAGTGCTTCCCAGTCTGAGCTCTGTTGTACAGGGGAAATGTTGGCATTTCAAATTCAGATACCTACACATTTTATAGTATTCATTTGAGGAATATTCATATACAGGAAAATGCACACGCGCCTTTTAAATCTCCCTCAAGTCCAGCTTTAAATAATATATTTAGAGGACAAATGCCAATGATGGCGCTCCGTTCTCATTATAGTTTCTACATAACGGTGCATTGTAAGAATATATAGAAAGAGATTTCCGTCTGATCTCTGCAGAATGTCATCAGAACAGATGATGCACAATGTAGAATATAAAAAATGATCTTCAATATAAAACTTTGTATCAGGATGATGCCTGAAAAGTAAAAAAACATTCCTTGCATTGGCCGGGAATCGAACCCGGGCCTCCCGCGTGGCAGGCGAGAATTCTACCACTGAACCACCAATGCTGCAGATGTTGGGATTTCTGGGCTTTTCCAACAAGTCCTAACACAGATGTGCCACATCAGCACAGTCTGGCTGGGAGATTCTCAACACAGAGCCTCCTCTCTTCCAGGACAGTCTCCTCTCTTCCAGCTGTGTGTGTCTCAGGACAGAGCCTCTCCCCTTTCCAGGTGTGCAGTGCGAAGCATTGGTGGTTCAGTGGTAGAATTCTCGCCTGCCACGCGGGAGGCCCGGGTTCGATTCCCGGCCAATGCAACCATATTTATTTCTTTTTAACCACTTCCTTACTGGGCACTTAAACCCCCCTCCTGCCCAGACCAATTTTCAGCTTTCAGCGCTGACGCACTTTGAATGCCAATTGCGCGGTCAAACAACGCTGTACCCAAATGACATTTTTATTATCGTTTCCCCGCAAATAGAGCTTTCTTTTGGTGGTATTTTATCACCTCTGCGGTTTTTATTTTTTGCGCTATAAACAAAAAAAAGAGCAACAATTTTGAAAAAAAACCAAAAATTTTTACTTTTTACTATAAATATCCCAATTTAAAAAAAAAAAAATTCTCAGTTTAGGCCAATACGTATTCTTCTACATATTTTTGGTTAAAAAAATAAATAAATAAATATAGCAATAAGCGTATAGTGATTAGTTTGTGCAAAAGTTATAGCGCCCACAAAATAGGGGATAGATTATTTTATTTTTTTACTAGTAATGGCGGCGATCTGCAATTTTTGTCAGGACTGCGATATTGCGGCGGACAGATCGGACACTTTTGACACTATTTTGGGACCATTCACATTTATACAGCGCACAGTGCTATAAAACTCCATTGATTACTGTATAAATGTGACTGGCAGGGAAGGGGTTAACACTTGGGGGCGATCAAGGGGTTAAATGTGTTCCCTGGGAGGGATTCTTACTGTGGGGGGAGGGGACCGATCGGTGTCCCCATGTACAAGGGACACACCATCAGTCTCCTCTCTCTGACAGGACGTGGATCTCTGTGTTTACACACAGAGATCCACGTCCCTGGCTCTGTAACTGCCGATCGCGGGTACCTGGCGGACATCGCGGCCCCCAGGCACGCACAAATTTTTCCCCGATGTGGGCCCTCGGCGGCGCACGGGGAGAATGTAAACAGGAGGACGTCCAGGGACATCCTCCCAGCAATTGAGTGCCGCGCTGTAGACGTCTTTCGTCTATAGCGCAGGCGCAAAGAGGTTAAATAGAGGTCGATTTTTTTTTCTGTTATGGTCATAACTTACATTTTAAAAATACATGTCTTGTCTTTGTTAAATAAAAATTCATATTATTAATAATAATAATAATAATAATAATAATAATAAAATGAAAAAAAAAAATTCTGCCCAGGTCAGCTCTAATCCATATCTGTCATGTCTGCTGGTCATGGGAAAGCCCATTCCTGTTCACCTATGAAATCAGTCCAAATTAAATCTAACGCTATGGTCAAAAACGAATGTCAACTTGACCCGACTAATGATTAGAAAATCAAAATGAACGTTCCAATACTGAAAATTTTTGCACAAAATTCTACTGGAATACGACGCTTTGGAGGAGCTCAGCTATGGGGAAAGATTAGAGGAATTGAATTTATTTCTCTCTTTAAAAGAGGAGATTAAGGGGGGATATGATCAACATATACAAATATATAAGGGGTCCATATAGTGAACTTGATGTTGAGTTATTCACTTAAAAAGGTCATCACAGAGGACAAGGGGGTAGCTCTGGAGGAAAAGAGATTTCATCTCCAAATACGGAAAGGTTTCTTCACAGTAAGAGCTGTAAAAATGTGGAATAGACTCCCTCCAGAGGTGGTTCTGGCCAGCTCAGTAGATTGCTTTAAGAAAGGCCTGGATACTTTCCTAAATGTACATAATATTACTGGATACTGACATTTATAGGTAAAGTTGATCCGGGGAAAATCTGATTGCCTCTCGGGGGATCATGAAGGAATTTTTTTCCCCTGCTGGGTTTTCGCCTTCCTCTGGAAGAACTGTGGGTGACGGATTGTATATATGGGATTTTATTTTTTTGGTTGAACTGGATGGACTGGTGTCTTTTTTTCAACCTGACTGTAACTTTGTAACTATATAGAGAGCCTGTGAGCTGCATATTGTTACCTTGGATTCACTATTTATTCATACATTGGGTATAGAAAAGAATCTCCCCTATTAAAATAATCACATTTTGTTGCTTTGCAGCATGAAATGAAGACAGATGCAGGTTTTTGTTTTATTCAGCTGTGTTTACTAGTGCATTTTATAACAACCATATGAAATATAGAACACCAATATATAAAAATTAAAAAAATTAAAAACAGAATCATTGAGTTGAAAAAAAGATCACCCCCTTGTGTCAGTATTTTGTTGGACCACTTTTTGCTTTATTTACAGCCTTTAGTCTGTTGGGATATGTCTCTACTAACTTTGCAATATTTGCCCACTCTTCTTTGCAGAACTGTTCAGTTACATTTTTTTGTGGACTGCAGTCTTCAAGTCATTCCCCAGATTTTCAATGGGGTTTAAGTCTGGGCTCTGACTAAGCCATACACATTTTTCTCCTTCAACCACTGTGTGGTCAGTTTGCTATGTTGCTTTGGGTCATTGTCATGTTGGAAGGTAAACCCTTCTTCCCATGGACAACTGTCTTTAATTTAATGGTATATCCATTTTTCCTTCTATCCTGACAAGTGCTCCAGTCCCTGCTGCAGAGAAACACCCCCATAACAAGATATTACCACCTCCATGCTTTACTGTAGGAATGGTATTTGGATGGAGAGCTGTATTGGATCTCTGCCAGACATAACGTTTGGTGTTGAGGTCAAATAATTACATTTTAGTCTCATCTGACGACCTTAAAAATGCACCTTGAAGATTCTGAGGCCACATGGAAAAAAGGTGTTCTGGTCAGATGAGACTAAAATTGAGGTGATCTTTTCACGGACATACAAAAACAGACACAAGGGGGTGATCCTTTTTCCAACTCAGTGATTTGGTTTTTAAATTTTTCTTGTTGGTGTTATATCTTTCACTTGGATATTATAAGTTGCTCTAGTAAATACAGCTGGACAATAACAAAAACTGGTGTCTGTCTTCACTTCAGGCTGCAAAGAAACAAAATGTAATTTAAAAAAGGGGGGGGGGGATTTTTTCTATACCCACTGTATGTAGAGAAGGAAGAAAGAATTCCCATTTAACCCCTATTATAAGGTGACCAGATTTTTTAAATGAAATCCGGGGACATATTTTTTGCTAATAAAGGCGGCAATCAGTGACTCTCTACGTGCCACCGCTTCCCGCCTGTCAAGTCTTACTCTCTGTGCCCCGGCTACTACTGGGTGGGGAGCCGAGGAAGGCAAGGAGATAAGCAGGCAGGCGGCTGGCCGGGACTTGAGACAAGGCAGAAGAACATGTGAGTGGAGCTGGATGGGCATGTGCCCGAAACTGAAGAAATATTCCCTCCGCTCCGACCAGCACATGATCATCAGAAAGGGGCACAGATGATGGGAAAAAAAAAAATGGGTGTGTAATTCAGATTTTTTTTATTTTTTTATTCTGCACTGACTGCCTTTGAAATTGCCCCAGCCCCTGTTCAAATCCAATCCGGGGACAAAACCGGGGACAGACTTGGTCCGGGGACAGTATCCTGAATCCGGGGACTGTCCCCGAAAACCGGGGATGTCTGGTCACCCTACCCTATTACCCTAATCAGCCATAAAATAACTCCTTCCTCCCCTTACCTATTATTGCTCAGCTTAATCATTTTTTTCTAAATTTTTTCAGGAGTTTTTTTATTTTATTTGCAACCAGAAATATAAATTTTAGTGTAATTTTTAGAACAAATTCTGGTGTCAAATGCTTATTTGTATTTACAGTAAAACTTTAATCTTTTTGAACCAACATTGCTTATAATAAAATAGGTTTGCGTTCCTGCCATTTGTCTCCTCTGCAGAGTTTAGCGATGTGTCACTCCATCATGGACAGCACTAGACACCCAGACATCCTGGTCTATGATCTGTACAGCTGGAGCCATCACTGATCCCACATGGAGATCCAGCAGCCGCAGGGTTAACGAGCCTAATTAATCACTTCTTCACCGGAAGAGACAATCAGGCGTCATTTAATCAGCTTGTTGTCATGCTAAGTGTCTCATTGTTGTGGAAATGGCAGGAATTTTTCCTAGACTTAGCCAATGTGTGTGCGGGGGTTGGCGACCCAGAGAGGGAAATGACACCCCAGAGAGACCCGCTTTTATCTGTCATCCTTTCACTGCGTCTCACGCTGGAAAGATTTACGCCGCAAACAGCGAATAAAAAAGGGACAGGTTCATTCATGGTGGAGGCTATTGTGCCAGAATGACGGAGAGAAAACAAGTGAAAGTCGTGTGAACGTCCCCACAACACCGCCATTATTTAGAACGCCTGAGATCTGAGCGAATGACACCGCCATCATTTATAACGCCTGAGATCTGAGCGAATGACACCGCCATCATTTATAACGCCTGAGATCTGAGCGAATGACACCGCCATCATTTATAACGCCTGAGATCTGAGCGAATGACACCGCCATCATTTATAACACCTGAGACCTGAGCGAATGACACCGCCATCATTTATAACGCCTGAGATCTGAGCGAATGACACCGCCATCATTTATAACGCCTGAGACCTGAGCGAATGACACCGCCATCATTTATAACGCCTGAGACCTGAGCGAATGACACCGCCATCATTTATAACGCCTGAGATCTGAGCGAATGACACCGCCATCATTTATAACACCTGAGACCTGAGCGAATGACACCGCCATCATTTATAACGCCTGAGACCTGAGCGAATGACACCGCCATCATTTATAACACCTGAGACCTGAGCGAATGACACCGCCATCATTTATAACACCTGAGACCTGAGCGAATGACACCGCCATCATTTATAACGCCTGAGATCTGAGCGAATGACACCGCCATCATTTATAACACCTGAGACCTGAGCGAATGACACCGCCATCATTTATAACGCCTGAGACCTGAGCGAATGACACCGCCATCATTTATAACGCCTGAGACCTGAGCGAATGACACCGCCATCATTTATAACACCTGAGATCTGAGCGAATGACACCGCCATCATTTATAACACCTGAGACCTGAGCGAATGACACCGCCATCATTTATAACGCCTGAGACCTGAGCGAATGACACCGCCATCATTTATAACGCCTGAGATCTGAGCGAATGACACCGCCATCATTTATAACGCCTGAGATCTGAGCGAATGACACCGCCATCATTTATAAAACAGTTGGATATTTGCGCAAACAACATCCCAACCATTTATAATCCAGGGATCTGAGAGCACAACAAGGCGCCACGACAATTATTCCAATTTCACATCATGGAACGGATACACAAAAATTGATCAGGGGGATGAGAGGGGAAGAGAGAAACTATCATAAAAAGACAAAAAATAGTAACAGAGCGGATTGTAATGTGTATGACCAATCTGACATGTGCATCATACAGCAAATTTCAGAATCTGCTCACAGGACCACCAACAGGGACAGCAAGGATCCAAAGCAGATCATCTTCCAAAGTCAAAGAATTCCAGAGCAGACAGATCACCTTCCAAAGTTCTGGAGCAAATAGATTACCTTCCCTAGACCTGGAATTCCAGAGAAGATGGATCACCTTCCAGAGACCTGGAACTCCAGAGAAGATGGATCTCCATCCAGATTCTCAGAATTTTGAAGCAGTCTATTCATATTAAATCACCTTCCAGACACCTGGAATTCCAGAGCAGATGGATCACCTTCCAGAGTTCTGGAACACAGAGTGCCGAAATTCCAGAGCAGATGGATTACCTTCTAGAGACCTCGAGCAGATGGATCACCTTCCAGAGATCTGGAATTCCAGAGCAGAGGGATCACCTACCAGAGTTCTTGAACACAGAGTGCCGAAATTCCAGAGCAGAGGGATCACCTTCTAGAGACCTCGAGCAGAGGAGATCACCTTCCAGAGATCTGGAATTTCAGAGCAGAGGGGGATCACCTTCCAGAGATCTGGAATTCCAGAGCAGAGGGGATCACCTTCCAGAGATCTGGAATTCCAGAGCAGAGGGGATCACCTTCCAGAGATCTGGAATTCCAGAGCAGAGGGGGATCACCTTCCAGAGATCTGGAATTCCAGAGCAGAGGGGATCACCTTCCAGAGTTCCGGAGCACAGGGATGATCTTCTAGAGTGCTGAAAATGCAAGAGCAGATGGACCACCTTCCAGAGACCTGGAATTCCAGAGTAGATGGACCTCCTTCCAGATTCTCTATATTTTGTAGCAGACTAATCATATTCCAGAGACCCGGAGCAGATGGATGACCTTTTAGAGACCTGGCATTTCAGAGCAGATGGACCTCCTTCCAGATTCTCAGAGTTTGAGCAGACCAATCATGTTCCAGAGACTCTGAGCAGATGGATGACCTTCCAGAGTCCCAGGATTCCAGAGCAGAAGGATCATCTTCCAAAGACCCAGAATTTCAGAGCAGACAGATCGCCTTCCAGAGTCCTGGAATTTCAGAGCGGATGGCTCACCTTCCACAGTCTCAGAATTCCAGAACAGACATATCACCTTCTAGAGCCCAGGAGTAGACGAATCACTTCAGAGTCTCGGAATTCTGGAGCCAACTGGGATTTTCTCAACCAACAGCAAAAATACAAAACCGACACTCCGGAATGTGAATGAAAAAAGGATAGAATGTCACAAGGGAGCCGATCTATCATCATCTGCCAATCCAACTTCATGCTCACATAAAAGTCACATCCAGACCAACACAGATTTATAGTGTGTGTGTGCGTGTGTTTTTTTACCTGAGCTGCCTGCCCACCAACAAGCAGGACGTGTACATACTAGACAGACTTCACTTACAGGGAGCAGAAAGAATAAAACCTGCCTGCGGTACTTCTACATCCCATCTGCAGCACTCTACACTCTCCAACACAAGCAAAAATATCAGACTATGCATGCCTTCCCCTCTGTACACATCATACAGTGAACCAGCCATATCAAAGGTCTATCAGCACCACCCAGTGGCCAACAGTCAGTACTACATGCCCTCCCCTCTATACACATTACTGTATACAGCACTACAGTCACATCAAATGGTACTTAAGCGCCACCAGGTGGCCAACAGGCAGTAATTCACTTTAAAGTAGATGTAAACCCAATAACTAAAATCTCATAGAAGATTTACCATTTTGAGGTCATTTCAAAAGTAATTTTCAAGATATTTAAGTCTGCAGCTTTCAATAAAACCAAAATAGCGATTCTGCCATAAAACAACTTCTTCTGCACTTCCTGGTGATAGGGTGACAACGGTCTATTCCTGCCTCACAATTGTGGCTCTGTGTTGTCACCATATCACGCAGGTTTCTGAGACTACAAGCGGCCGTTTTAAGGCACTTTATACAAGCATGGTCCACTATTGCCAACATCAGGGAATCAGGCAAATTGTTTAAAGGGGTTGTAAATAAAAAATTATTATTATTTTTTTTAAATAACAAAAATTTCATACTTACCTCCACTGTGCAGCTCGTTTTGCACAGATTGGCCCTGATCCTCGTCTTCTGGGGTCCCTCAGTGGCTCTTTCGGCTCCTCCCTGCAAGAACTCACCACCTATATGTGAGCTTGCAGGGTGGTGAGTCCTTGCGGGCGCGCTCCAGTGATACAGTCGGCGGCTATAGCTGCTCACTGTATCACATGGCCCCACCCCCCCCTGGCGCGCCGCGTCATTGGATGTGATTGACAGCAGCGTGAGCCTATGGCTGCGCTGCTTTCAATCCATCCAGTGTAGCCAATCAACGGCCAGGCTCAGAAACAAGGAGGATGACGGGGGCGGGCTCAGGTAAGTAAAACAGGGGCCCGGGGGGGGGGGGGGGGGGAACGACGATATTGTTGGATGTTTTTTCACCTCAACGCATGCCTTTGTAACAAGTGCACAGAACAAACTAAATGGGGGCAACTGGCATCCTGTCCCATCACAGATTGCGGGCGGGGAAGGTGGCCAGGCTGTAATGCTTAACTGCAGTACAGAAAAATGTGGTCTCCTGCCCTACCAGACAGAGCTGTGTAAATCCCAGGACTGGATGGACAAAAAGACGCATCCTTTGGCAGCTAAATCAGCCACCATATTTCATGTATGCATTTAGCCGTTTGCTCAGAGTTATGCTTCCACCATCAAAGCTCCCCTCCTCCCGGATTCTGCACATGCACAGGTATGCCAGAGGGCTTTATGTCCCGAGTGAGCCTTGCAGCACATGCATGGGTTCCCGGAACATTTGCACATGCATAAAGACGGTTATTGAAGAAGTCTGAGCATGTGCAGAAAATCTTGTGTGCAGCTGTGCCAAAGTTCTTTGAAAGGACCTGATGGGTCGGCACATCTGTGAACAAGCCATAAGAGACTGAAGGTACAGAGTAGATTTCTTCATCAGTCAGATGACCCCATAGTATGAAATTTGCACCTTTCCCCCTCCCGTGTCCTCATCTCACACAGCCTGGATCCATCAATAATTCACTGTCCTCACCGCAGAAACCCCCGGCAGGCCCAGCAGATCACATCAGCTGCATTTAATGTGTGGTCCACTCATAACAAGAACCTACAGCAGTGTTTCTCAACTCTCAACAGGTCATGTTATCAGGTTTTCCATCATTTTGCACAGGTGATTTGATCAGTTTCACTGCCTTAGTAATTACCACAGCCATTTCATCTGAGGGAAATCCTGAAAACACGACCTGTTGGGGCGCCTTGAGGACTGGAGTCGAGAAACACTGACCTACAGAACAGCTAGAGATTTATTAAAGGCAAACGGCCATCAATTCCGACCATCCTGAAAAAAGCAAAATGAACCCAAACTAAAGAAAACCTGGGTTCTTCCCATACCAAATGACCTAACAGGTTCTCTTTAATGCCCCCCAGGAGTAACTCCACTTTTCCTTCACTCCGCCCCACCGCTCTGCCTCTGAGAGCAAAGAGATAACCGGTACTTCCAGGTACAAAGGATCATGTGACTCACTCCACGTGACAGTGCTGGGCCAATCACCAAGTGTCAGGGCTGTCATATGGTGAGATGTTGAAAGCTACAATGCGACCGATTTGGAGATTACACAGGGCGGCTATACACATGGAGGCGGGAGGGAGGGGAATTAAAGGGAACCTGTTTCTTTGATGTGTATGAGCAGTGCGCAGATTTGCCTTAAGGCAGTTCTCTATGTATCCTCAACAAAAGACGGCCATAGGCAGTTCAAATATCAGCCGGTCCATCAGGAACTGGACGCCATTTAAACCTTGAAAAGGGCAGGCTGAATGTACCCAAGCTGATCGATCAACTTGGTTACAACCAGCCTGTTGGATTTTACATGCAATTATTGTTAGCAGCTCTTATAGCCGCTAGCAATAAACACTGTGCTACCCCGCCGGGAGAACACAATAGCTCAGGAGGGATTCCCCCATAAAACACTGACTGCGGGTAATCGAGCGATTTGGTTTCCTGCAACCCATGGTTGCAGGAAAGAAAACTGCTCCATCTATGCCCGGCTTGAAGCGGAACTTTACTCTCAACTAACTGACTTTTTTTAATCCTTATGCTGTCAACATTAGTGAATAAAATTAGTTTTTTGTTTAACATTTCTTCAGTTACATCCTGGTTTCTGGCCTAGGCAAATTATGTCCTATATCCCAGGAGTCTACAGGAGGGGCTTTCTCAGCTAAGCACATCCTCCTGCCTGTGTTCCGTCAGATTAGGCGACCCGTCAAATCTTGTAATGGAAGTGACATTCCTTCACGGCCATCTTGGTACGCCCCGCACTCGGCCACAGTAAGCCTACAGTCTGAACTCGCCGAGCGGACATCTTTTTACACCCACCGAACTTTTACATTTCTTTTTACCAGTAAACTGAGCTTATATCATCAAATACAATATTTAGAAGTCCGTGACACCGTTTTGATGTTTGATTTTAAAAGCAGCAGTCTGTCAGATTAGCAAAACTTGTGAGATCAGCAGGCTTGCCGCAGCTTTTAAAATTCAACATCAAAACGGTGTCATGGAGTTCTATATACTGTATTTCACAATAGAAGCTCAGTTTATTGGTAAAAAGAAGTGTGAAATGTAAGATTCAATAGGTGTAAAAAGATGTCCGCTTGGCGACTTCAGACTGTAGGCTTAGTGTGGCCGAGTGCGGGGCGTACCAAGATGGCTATGACGGAACGTCACTTTCGTTACGAAATCTGACGGATCGCCTAATCTGACGGAACACTTGCATGCTTAAAGCAAAAGGGCAGATGGATTTTAGGAAGTGAATGCTACATGAATCATCTGCCCTTACTCAAGATGGCCATGGCCAGAAATGCCAAGTAATTTCTCACCAAAATGAAACATGGAGACATAGATGGATGGGGGAGCTTGCTTGGAATATTAAAAATAAATTAAATCGGTTTTTTTTAGTACTTGGGTGCAGTGTAGTTTTGTTTGAAGTAAAAGCTCCCCCTGGGCTTGTCCTGTCTGTGGCAGCCTGATTAACCTTTTCCTAACAGATACACTAGATTACCAAAAGTATTGGGACACCTGCCTTTACACGCACATGAACTTTAATGGCATCCCAGTCTAAAGCCTCGTACACACGGCCGGTTTTCTCTGCAAAAAAACTGCTAGGAGAGCTTTTGCCGATAAAACCGGTCGTGTGTATTGTTTCTCGTCGGGAAAACTGCCGGGAATCTCGACGAGAAAAATAGAGAACCTGCACTCTATTTTCTCGTCGGGATTCTCAGTAGAGTGTTTCCTGCCGAGAAAACCATGCGTGTGTACGCTTACCTGTCCCCAGGTAAACCCGCGCATGCTCGATGAGACTTCGACGCATGCGCGGTAGCTTACAAGGGTAGTGTAGGGTGAAGCAAGATGGCGGCGACGGCATCGAATGTGACGAGCGCATGCTCGTCGTAGTCGATGACGTCACCACGTTCTTGCCATTCAAAAGAACGGCGGTTCTTTTGAATGTGCCGTGTTTATACTCGGCGAGCAAGAAAAGCTTGCGAGGAATACCGTTAAGAAAACCAACCTTTTTTTTCCCGACGAGATTCCCACCCGTGTGTACGAGGCTTTAGTCCATAGGGTTCAATATTGAGTTGGCCCACCCTTTGCAGCTATAACAGCTTCAACTCTTCTGGGAAGGCCGTCCACAAGGTTTAGGAGTGTCTATGGGAATGTTTGACCATTCTTCCAGAAGCGCATTTGTGAGGTTAGGTACCGATGTTGGATGGGGAAGGCCTGGCTCGCAGTCTCCGCTCTAATTCATCCCAAAGGTGAGGTCAGGACTCTGTGCAGGCCATTCAAGTTTCTCCACCCCAAACTCGCTCATCCATGTCTTTATGGACCTTGTTTTGTGCACTGGTCCAAATCATTTGGTGGAGGGGGGATTATGCTGGAGGGTTGTTTTTCAGGGGTTGGGCTTGGCCCCCTTAGTTCCAGTGAAGGGAACTCTTAAGGCATCAGCTTACCAAGAAATTTTGGACAATTCAATGCTCCCAACTTTGTGGGAACAGTTTTGGGGGTGGCCCCTTCCTGTTCCAACATGACTGCGCACCAGTGCACAAAGCAAGGTCCATAAAGACATGGATGAGCGAGTTTGGGGGGGGGGGGAAATTGACTGGCCTGCACAGAGTCCTGACATCAACCCGATAGAACCCCTTTGTGATGACAGAGTGGAGACTGCGAGCCAGGCCTTCCCCATCCAACATCAGTGCCTGACCTCACAAATGCACTTCTGGAAGAATGGTCAAACATTCCCATAGACACACTCCTAAACCTTGTGGACAGCCCAGAAGAGTTGAAGCTGTTATAGCTGCAAAGGGCGGGACCAACTCAATATTGAACCCTACGGACGAAGACTGGGATGCCATTAAAGTTCATGTGTATGTAAAGGCAGGTGTCCCAATACTTTTGGTAATATAGTGTATATGTGGCAGCATAGAGGTGGGCTTCATTCTGTGCAGCCAGATCAGTGTTTTATGTCGGGAGCATGCACAATGGCATGCCCCAAGCACTGACAAATCTTGGTGACAAATCGGGGGGCTCCTGATCACATGATCATCGTGACATCCAATCACAGTGATCACAAGATCCAGAAGCCCATGCAATGCCTTCAAGTTTAAAATCTTTTGAAAGGTGTCAGGAGCCATCAAAACGGGGTTACAGTGGATCTAAAGCCAAAACATTATTTTTGGGCATTTAGCATGGAGTAGGAAACTCATCTAAACAAGTTACAAGTTCAATCCTCTATTAACAGAAAACAAAAAGGAGAACAAACTGGAGTGCAGGACCTGATGTGACCCAGACCGGGCAGACCAGTACTGGCCATGCAACCCGAGAAGTGCTAATAAAAAAAACGAATTTCCCACAGTCCCTCCTCACCTCCTGAGGGCCAGCACATTGATGTTATCCGGGCTTGAGTCTGCAGTGGTGTCCAGAGCTCCTGTAGACAGACAGACAGACGGGGTCAGGTTCAATAAGCAGACAGGACAAAATACAACACACATACTGAAACTTCCAACAAAAAATATGGATTGACAGTACTGAAATCATTAGAATAGCCAATGTGATTCCTGAATACATTTATATGCAGAATTACAGGCAAAATACTTTAAACAAAGATTGATCTGTAATTGAAAATAGGGTCTGCATTGGCCGGGAATCGAACCCGGGCCTCCCGCGTGGCAGGCGAGAATTCTACCACTGAACCACCAATGCTTCACGCAGCATTGTTGGAAGAGAAGAGCGAGAAGAAGAGAAGAGAAGAGCGAGAAGAAGAGAAGAGAAGAGCGAGAAGAAGAGAAGAGAAGAGGAGAAGAAGACGAAGAGGAGAGGACGACGACGAAGAGAAGAGGAGAAGACGACGACGACGACGACGAGAAGAGGAGAAGAAGACGACGAGAAGAGGAGAAGAAGACGACGAGAAGAGGAGAAGAAGACGACGAGAAGAGGAGAAGAAGACGACGACGACGAGAAGAGGAGAAGAAGACGACGACGACGAGAAGAAGACGACGACGAGAAGAAGACGACGAGAAGAGAAGATGAAGACGAGAAGAGAAGATGAAGACAAGAAGAGGAGAAGAAGACGAAGAGGAGAAGACGACGAGAAGAGGAGAAGAAGACGAGAAGAGGAGAAGAAGACGAGAAGAGGAGAAGAAGACGAGAAGAGGAGAAGAAGACGAGAAGAGGAGAAGAAGACGAGAAGAGGAGAAGAAGACGAGAAGAGGAGAAGAAGACGAGAAGAGAAGATGAAGACGAGAAGAGAAGATGAAGACGAGAAGAGAAGATGAAGACGAGAAGAGAAGATGAAGACGAGAAGAGGAGAAGAAGACAAGAAGAGGAGAAGAAGACGAGAAGAGGAGAAGAAGACGAGAAGAGGAGAAGAAGACGAGAAGAGAAGATGAAGACGAGAAGAGAAGATGAAGACGAGAAGAGAAGAAGAAGACGAGAAGAGGAGAAGAAGACGAGAAGAGGAGAAGAAGACGAGAAGAGGAGAAGAAGACGAGAAGAGGAGAAGAAGACGAGAAGAGGAGAAGAAGACGAGAAGAGGAGAAGAAGACGAGAAGAGGAGAAGAAGACGAGAAGAGGAGAAGAAGACGAGAAGAAGAGGAGAAGAAGACGAGAAGAGGAGAAGAAGACGAGAAGACGAGAAGAAGACGAGAAGAAGACGAGAAGAGGAGAAGAAGACGAGAAGAGGAGAAGAAGACGAGAAGAGGAGAAGAAGACGAGAAGAGGAGAAGAAGACGAGAAGAGGAGAAGAAGACGAGAAGAGGAGAAGAAGACGAGAAGAGGAGAAGAAGACGAGAAGAGGAGAAGAAGACGAGAAGAGGAGAAGAAGACGAGAAGACGAGAAGAAGACGAGAAGAGGAGAAGAAGACGAGAAGAGAAGATGAAGACAAGAAGAGGAGAAGAAGACAAGAAGAGAAGATGAAGACAAGAAGAGGAGAAGAAGACGAGAAGAGGAGAAGAAGACGAGAAGAAGACGAGAAGAGGAGAAGAAGACGAGAAGAGGAGAAGAAGACGAGAAGAGGAGAAGAAGACGAGAAGAGGAGAAGAAGACGAGAAGAGGAGAAGAAGACGAGAAGAGGAGAAGAAGACGAGAAGAGGAGAAGAAGACAAGAAGAGGAGAAGAAGACAAGAAGAGAAGATGAAGACAAGAAGAGAAGATGAAGACAAGAAGAGGAGAAGAAGACAAGAAGAGGAGAAGAAGACAAGAAGAGGAGAAGAAGACAAGAAGAGGAGAAGAAGACAAGAAGAGGAGAAGAAGACAAGAAGAGGAGAAGAAGACGAGAAGACGAGAAGAAGACGAGAAGAGGAGAAGAAGACAAGAAGAGGAGAAGAAGACAAGAAGAGAAGATGAAGACAAGAAGAGAAGATGAAGACAAGAAGAGGAGAAGAAGACAAGAAGAGGAGAAGAAGACAAGAAGAGGAGAAGAAGACAAGAAGAGGAGAAGAAGACAAGAAGAGGAGAAGAAGACAAGAAGAGAAGATATGTAATACACACACACACACACCTGCATCCAGTCACCATGGAATGTGATGTGGATTGTCCAAGAATAAAGGAGATGTTAAATTGTGGAGCCCTTTCCAAGTTTTAGTTACATCATCCCACCATAGTGTCAAGATGTCTGAATAGGAGAGGAGACCATATGGGGACAGCTAGTGGAACTCAGTCACATTCAACTGACCTTGTTCTTAAAAATGTTAAAGATGTTATGTAGTTTCTCCAACCCACTTCTTCAGTTGTAGTGTAAGGAACATACCCCAACATTTATATCCACACAGGTAGCACCAACACCTTCATCCAATCAATTACTATGTCATGTGTCAAGGAAGAGGTTCATTGTCTAAGAACAGAATGGGAGGTTTGAAGGTTGTGGAACTCAAACTCGCACCCCCCCCCCCCCCAGTCACACTCCAGTCTGGGGAAATGGGAGACACGATTGAAACCATCAAGGGGGTGAAGGTTCAGGAAGGCAGCTTTTTCAATATGAAACCAAAATAAAGAACACAGGGACATGACCTCAAACGAAATGGAGAAAAGTTCAAAACGGATCCTAGAAAATATTTTACGGAAAGGGCAGTTGATGCTTGGAATTAACTTCCAACATAGGTAGGGAGCCAATCAACAGTACTGGGGCGGTGGGGGGGGGGGGGTCGGCGGTAAAGCGCCAATATTTTTAGCGGCGCTTTACCGTCAACTTTGCGGCGCTATTCGCCCGCTAGCGGGGTGCTTTTACCCCCCCGCTAGCGGCCGAGAAAGGGTTAAAACCACCGCAAATCGCCTCTCATTCAGAGGCAGTATAGCCGCGGTGCCCCATTCATTTTAATGGGCAGGAGCGGTAAACACACCACTCCAAAGATGCGGCTAGCAGGACTTTTTTTTACCGTTCTGCTAGCGCACCGCTCCAGTGTGAAAGCCCTCGGGGACAGGGACTCGGGGCTTTCACATTGGAGAGACAGCAGTGGATGTTTCAGGGTGTTTTGCAGGCACTATTTTTAGCGTTATAGCCCCTGCAAAGCGCTCCAGTGTGAAAGGGGTCTTAAAGGATAGGAATGTTGTGTCAGAGTTGTCAGGTCATCCTCCAGAACAAGGCAACATCAACTTTAACCCAGACCATCAATGTCTCCTCTTCTTCATCATTCACACTCTTCCAGATCATAATTCAGTTATAGATGATTGTTGGGTTTGTTCTACTAACTCCAAGGCTGTGTGTGAGACTCGACTCCTGGTTCCATCAAGAGATAAAGAGATAGCAAGTGGTCGCCTTAATAAAACTATTTTAAGATTTGCTCATCAAAGTCTGGTGAATATTTTGTTACCTGCATTGCAACCCCCATTAGGGTCAGCATAGATTTCTTCTAATACAAAAGGGAAGAAGAAGAGTCACCAGTGAGAGATTTCCTGAGAAGGAAATGGTGGAAGGTTTTGATTTTGACCCCACTTTTAGGTACAGGCAGTTAAAGTGGTTGTAAACCTCAGACATGAAATATGAACAAAGTATATCCCTCTATAGTGTGTACCGTCTCCGTCCAGAGCACTAAATGTTATTTCTGTCTGCTGCTTTGTTCCTCTGCTATAAGTTTTCCTGACACCAAGAGAAAAATGGAGACAGGGGAGGGACCTCCAAAGTGCCATCTGACCTCAAAACATGGTGTGTATTATGGCATCCAAAGAGTTCAATTTTGGTCTCATCTGACCAGACTATATTCTCCCAGTATTTCACAGGCTTGTCTAAATGTTGTGCAGCAAACTTTAAAACGCACTTCAACATGCTTTTTTCTTCAGCAATGGAGTCTTGCATGGTGAGCGTGCATACAGGCCATGGCAGTTGAGTGCATTTCGTGAAAAAAATTGTACCTGCTAATTGCAGGTCTTTCTGAAGCTCTCCACAAGTGGTTCTTGGCTCTCGGACAACTCTTCTAATAATTATTTTCACTTCTGTCAGAAATATTGTGAGGAGCATCTGATCATGGACTGTTTATTGAGAAATTATATTCCTTCCACTTCAGGATTATGGCCCCAACAGTGCTCACTGGAACATTAAAAAGTTTAGAAATCCTTCTGTAAACAATGTCATCAGTATGTTTTGCAACAATAAGGTTGCGAAGGTCTTTAGAGAGCCCTTTGCTTTTACCCATCATAAGATGTTTCTTGTCTGACACCTCGGTAATGAGACACCCTTTTATAGGCCATCAGTTGAGACTGTACCAGCTGATAATAATTTGCACTGACAAGGGGCAGGAGCACTTTCTAATTACTGATAGATTTCAGCTGGTGTCTTGGCTTTTCATGCCCGATTGCACCTCCCTTTCTTCATGTGTTCAATTCTTTTTCACTGTCATTCCGATTTATTACACATAATTTAATTTCTGAACTTAATTTGTTTTGGTTTCTTTGTATGTATGGATTGCATGGGCTGTTACTGATATGTTGTGAAAATTTCATATCAATAGCACCTTTAGAAATAGATTTACCTAGAAAAACGGTGACGCGTTCAATACTTAATTTTACCCGCTGTAACAGCTGTGGAAAAACCGCAGATTTTGTGGAAAAACGATGTACAAAAATGACTTCTCAGTGAAGGGCCATGCCTTATGTTCAAGAAGAAAAAAAAAAGAAAAAAGGGGAGGTTGTGGCTACGACTGTTCCGACAAAGGAATGGCCAGCCACAAAGTGTCACGCCCCGTACACACGACCGGTTTTCCCGTCGGATAATAAACCAACGGTTTTCCCGACAGAATTCCTCTCAGCCTGCCTTGCATACACACGCTCAGACAAAAGTCCGCCCGTCCAAAGCGCGGTGACGTACGACGGCACTATAAAAGGGGAAGTTCCATTCCAACGGCGCCACCCTTTCGGCTGCTTTTGCGGATCCTCGTGTTAGTAAGTTTGGTGAGCGACGATTCGCGCTTTTCAGCCTCAAGCTTTTCAGTCCGTTACAGCGTGACGAATGTGATATCTCCATTACGAACACTAGTTTTACCAGAACGAGCGCTCCCGTCTCATACTTGATTCTGAGCATGCACTTTTTTTTGCCCGTCGGAAAACCATACAGACGAACGGTTTTCCCGCCAGGATTTTTTCCTGACGGGATAAAAAAAAAAAAAAAAAAAAAAAAGAAGGAGATCCTGCTCTCTTTTTTTTGTCCAGCAGTTTTCCCGTCGGAAAAACTGCGATGGAGCATACACGCGGCCGGGATTCCCGACGAAATGCTCTCATAGCAGTTTTCCCGTCTGAAAAACCGGTCGTGTGTACGAGGCATCAGATTCTTTTAGGAAGGACAGTCATATTTGGGCTAATAGTTGGGTGCAACCATTAGCAAAGTTAAGTTGGCCATAAACTAGTAGATTTTCAAACATTCATATGAAAATTCTCAGCACATCCGATGGCTTGACGAATGTTAAAAAAATCAAGCAAACATTTTGAATGAATGAAATTTCCCGAATGAAAAACCACATTTACGGTTAGGAATTTGAGAACATTTTTCCATCCTGTTCCTTACAATTGTCTTGTCAACATAGTAGAAAATGGATGTTGGTTTGACCCCACTAAGGAATAGAAAATAGATGTTCTTTAAATAACAAAGTTCAAACAAAACTGTATGGACGGTTTTACAGTTAAGTAAATCAGGAATATTTCCACAGAACAGAAGCCTCATCAGAAATAATTTCCGAAGTAGAGGTCTGGAAGCTTCCTTTTTGAAGCCTCAAAGCCAACTCAAGATGATCAGAAATCCTTACCATGGTGCGTCCATCCAGGTTAGACAAGTAGGAGCTAAGGTATTTTAAATCGGACACATTCGCTTATCAAGGCTATATAGTGCAAGTACATGCATGATGGTTCCACTGACTACCTAAAAGACCACTATGTCCATATGAGGAACCCAACCACAAAAGAAGGAAATCACCTGTACCATGTGATCCTTTAAAATTCAAATGTTCTGGCTGAAAGCTGAATAACTTAAAAATGTATGCAAACACGACAGAAAAATAAAAAAGTCTAATTTGTAAAAATAGGATTTTTGTACTCACCGTAAAATCCATTTCTCTGGCGTCCATGGACGGACACAGCCTCTTCAATCTTGACAAGTGGGTTTACGTCCCTGCTCATAGGAGAAGACTAGGCAGAAAGTTCGAGGTTTTAACATACATTCCATTACCAGAGCTGAACAGCCCCACCCAGGGGGCGGTCCCTCCGGACATAACCCTCCTACCTGCAGCTAGCAGCCTCAGTTCGTAACAAAGCAGTACAAACCTAAAAAAGGAGGGGTGGGTGCTGTGTCCGTCCATGGATGTCAGAGAAATGGATTTTACGGTGAGTACAAAAATCCTATTTTCTCTTACCGTCCATGGACGGACACAGCCTCTTCAATCTTGACAAGTGGGACGCCCCAAAGCAGTGTCAAAGAAGAGGGGTGGGAACAGGATCAAGGAAAAAAAAAAAAAAAACTTCACCCCAAACAAGCAGAGCTCCTCAACGGAGGAGTTGCAACATTAAACAGCCGCCTGCAAAACCTTGCGGCTGAAGGAAGCATCAGAAGATGCAGCCACATCAACCTTATAAAAAAAATAAAAATAAAAAAACTTTGAAAAAGTTATGAACGGACGATGTCAGAAAGGCCAGGAAGCACCAATCGCCCTGGTTGAATGCGCCGTAACCGGAAAGGGAGGCGCCCACCCCTTAAGGGCATAGGCCTGCATGACGGTCTGCTGTATCTACCGAGAAATGGTGGCAGGATGAGGATCACTGGAATCCCCTCGGCCTACACCCTGCGAAGTAGTCGAGGAAGCAACTGCAGCAGAGGATAGGCATAAATCAGCCGATACCAACCCCACAGGGCCACCAACGCGTCTGCCCAGGGATCCTTGGACATGGCCACGAACCTGGACACCTTGCGATTGAGTCGAGAGGCCAACAGGTCCACATCCGGCATGCTCCAGCACCGGCAAAGTCGTCGAAACACCTCCGGATGTAAGGACCATTCCCCCTGGTCCAACGTCTGGCAGCTCAGATAGTCCGCCTGCCAGTTGTCTACTCTTGGAATGTAAACAGCCGGCAGAGCCTGCGCGCTTCTTTCCGCCCACTTAAGGATGTGAGCGACCTCGGACGCCGCAGCTGAGCTCCGAGTTCCTCCCTGATGGTTGACATAAGCCACCGCCGTGGCGTTGTCGGACTGGAATCTGCCCGTACGACCCTGTGGTCTCGACCACGAGGAGAGGCACAGTCCGATTGCCCGGTGTTCCAGGACATTGATCGGCAGACGGGATTCGTCCAGAGTCCAAAGCCCCTGGGCTGAAAGAACTCCTCAGACTCTGCCCCAGCCCAAAAGACTGGCGTCCGTCGTGATCACAGTCCACTGGACAGGAAGGAACGATTTTCCTGACCGAAGGCCCGGGGATCTCAGCCACCAAGTCAGGGATGCCCTGACCAAGTGACTCACCTGGATCTGACGATCCAGTGATAAGGGGGACATGTCCCAGCTGGACAGGATCTCCCTCTGTAAGGCTCGAGTGTGAGATTGGACAAACGGAACGGCCTCGAAGGAAGCCACGAGTCCCAGGACCCTCATGCAAAAACGGAGTGACGACCATTTGCTGGACATCAGAACCCGTACCGCAGCTTGAAGAGTCTGTAATTTTTCCAAGGGTAGAAAGACCCTTGCCTCTGAGGAGTCCAGGATCAACCCTAGGTACTCCAGCCGCCGAGCTAGGACCGACTTCTGAGTGTTCAGCAGCCAACCAAAGTCGGAGGGTTTGACTGACTATCAACACATTTTCTTCTAATGCTGAGCCAGAGTCTGCTCTCAGAAGAAGATCGTCCAGATAGCCCACGATAGCAATGCCTCGCTGTCTCAGCAAAGCCAGAATCGGGGCAAGCACCTTGGTGAAAACCCGCGGTGCTGATGCTAAACCGAAGGGAAGGGCCACAAACTGATAGTAGTCTTCGCCTATCGCAAAGCGCAGAAACTTCTGGTGACCCGCGCAGTTTGGGACATGCAAGTAGGCATCCTTGATGTCCAAAGACGCTAGAAAGTCCCCCGGATGGAGCGCAGCAATCACTGAGCGAATGGATTCCATGCAAAATTTTTGAACCTTTACAAAGGCATTCAGGGTCTTGAGGTCCAGGATTGGACGGACTCCGTCCTTCTTTGGGACCACAAACCGATTTGAATAAAATCCCTGAAACCTCTCCCGTGACGGTACCGGCACAATTACTCCGCACCTCAGCAAGTCCTTCACCGCCCCAATAGGGCAGCCCGACGCGCTGGAAGGAGAGGGAGATTTGAGGGAAAAAAAATCTGTTTGGTGGCCAGGAAAGGAACTCTATCCTGTAGCCCAAGGTGACCACCTCGCATACCCACCGGTCGGAGATCCCGGAGGTCCACAGATCCGTGAACCTGCAAAGTCGGCCCCCCACCCCAGAGTCAGGCAGGGGCAAGACTTCATGTGGTGGCGGGCTTGGGCGCTGGCTTGTTCGGCTTACGCACCCAGGGAACGCTTCTGTCCACCAACCGCACCATTGTCAGTCTGGGAGAATTTTCCCGTGGGCTCTGACGGACGAAAAAAACCTCCTTTGTGCGGGAAAAGAAGGGCCCAGTTTACGGCGCGGCTCCTTCCCCTTAGTAGGCTGAGGAAGCAGGGTGCTCTTACCACCCGTGACATTTTTTATAATGTCACCCAGGGCAGCACCAAATAGTCTTCCACCTTTAAAAGGCAAGTCTGTCAGGAGCTTCTTAGAGGCCAGGTCAGCAGACCAGCATTTCAACCAAATCAGGCGGCACAATACCACCGCCGACACTGAGGCCCCAGAAATCAGGGGGGGCAGCGTCCAAAGTGGCATCACACACATACACCAGACCCTGTATCAGTTGGTCGGCCAGGGCAATGCATTCCGGCAGAAAATTATACTCCTGCACAGTCTGGTGCAAAATCGTAGCCCATTCCATGACACCAGGGTCACCGCTACAATAGGACGTAGCGTGGATCCCAGCATGGTGAACATGGCTCTGCTCACCACTTCCGACCTCCTAGCAGTGGGGTCCTTAAAAGGCAGGAGTCCCCTCAACTGGGAGAGTCGTGGCTTTGTTCAACCGGGCGACCACCGGAGGAGGGGGCTTCGACCACCGGAGGAGAGGTCCATTTTTTAAGCAGGCTCTCCTCAAAAAGGGTACCTAATAGACAGACGCTGCGAGACCGCGAATGTCTTCTGCGGTTTGTCCCATACCTGGTCTATGAATTTTTCAAAGAAAGGTGTGTAGGGAAAAACCTTTTTAGAAGGATGCGCTTTAAATGAACCAAAGGAGACAGCCTCCACCAGAGGTTCCTCCACCGCAACCTCCAGCTTGAGTGTCCCTCACAGCATCAATGAGTTCACTAACAAGCGTCCTGTCATGTACTGACCCAGATAATGAGCCTTCCTCACAAGGAATGTTCTGGTCAAAAAATTCAGAGCTAGGGTCCTGTGCCGCAGCAATGCCCATATCTGAATCAGAGCACTCCCCTGGAGATGGTGTGTGAGGAGAGGGCCCTTCTTAGCTCCCTTGTGCTCGCACGCCGCTTCCATCCTGGCAACAAATGATTCCAGGACTGCCAACAACTGGTCCATAGGGACCGCAGGTGCAGGAGCACTGCCTGTTGCCTCTGACATGAAGCGGGAAGCAGGTGACACTGACTCCATAACACCACCACTCCGAGACTTTTGTCAATATAAGTGAAAAAGCCCACCCTCCGGCTGCGCTGACTGTGGGGGGGGTTCTGCTGCCTGTACTGCGCTCCCAGAGCGAGTGAACAGTGAGGAGACTGTGGAGAATCGCGCCGTTCTCAGGCAGCGATAGAGGCCAAACTAGCATAAAAAGCGCGCGGCTTCAAGAAAATGGCTGCTGCAATACAAGTGCGCCATAGAGGCTACGGCAAGATGGCCGCCAATGCGGTTCACAAGGCCCAAAATGACACAAAACATATCCCACATCTCCATGCAGACCCTCATGGACTCCCACCGGGACAGAGTGACCCCCAGTCAGCGCATCGCCAGAGAAGGTGACAAAGAGTAGCAATTAACAAGGGGGCAACAGGGAAACCCCCCCATAACATAGGAACACACAGCATGTACTCACCTGCGGAGGCAGGAAGAACTACTTACCCGTCCATGAAGGACCCACTGGTGTGTTCCTGACAGACCTATCACAGTGCGGTACTGAGTAGCTGTCGGCCCGGTCCACTGTGAAAGATACAGCAGAGCTGTTCAATCATATGTGGACCTTGAAACAAAAGCTCACCGGCCACCCCTGGAGTCGTGGGGTAGGTCGTGGACTGATCTCATGCATGAGGATCAGCACGCTCGATGGTCAGACTGGGAAGACTACGAGGATAGCGAACTACCCAACCTGTTGCCCAGCCGACTGTTGATAGAAGAATCTCAAAAAAAAATTAAAAATTAAAAAAGAATAATAAAAAAATAATCTTCAGGAGACTGGCTCCGAAGAGAGCCACGTCTTCTCTGCTAGGCAGAAAAAAAACTGAGGCTGCTAGCTGCAGGGAGGAGGGTTATGTCCAGAGGGACCGCCCCCCTGGGCGGGGCTGTTCAGCTCTGGTAATGGAATGTATGTTAAAACATCTAACATTCTGCCTAGTCTTCTCCTATGAGCAGGGACATAAACCCACTTGTCAAGATTGAAGAGGCTGTGTCCGTCCATGGACGGTAAGAGAAAATAAAATTACGGATTGCATTGGCCGGGAATCGAACCCGGGCCTCCCGCGTGGCAGGCGAGAATTCTACCACTGAACCACCAATGCTTCTCACAACATACAACTGGATGTACTCAGACTGTGAACTCACACAGAGCATGAATATAGGAGACAGAAATCTTCAAGCCAGACTGTGCTGATGTGGCACATCTGTGTTAGGACTTGTTGGAAAAGCCCAGAAACACCAACATCTGCAGCATTGGTGGTTCAGTGGTAGAATTCTCGCCTGCCACGCGGGAGGCCCGGGTTCGATTCCCGGCCAATGCAAGGATTATTTTATTTCCAAATCACTTACATTTTTTATAGCACAAAATTTTATGAAAACAATTCACACTCAGCAGGCAGTGACTACACTTCATTATACAGAGTACCGAGACTCTCTGCAAGACTTCTGTCAGGGATGAAGAAGATAACCCAGCTCTATTCACCAAATCATTACCATGCACCTCTGCTACAGAACATGAGCCCACAGTATATATAAGGATGCCTTCACCAGGTAAATAGGTGAAGTGAAATAAATTATACATACATACAAAAAAAATTTAAGACACTGTGTACACACACACACACACACACACACTGGAGCCGATCTCCTCTACAGGTTTACCGATAGGAGACTCTGAAATTAGATCATCCAGCAACCCATCAAAGTAACACGATTCGATTTTTGGCCAACCGAGCGTCAGACTTTTGTCCAAAGGGCGTGTGCCCGGATTTTGTCTTGCATACTAATGGCACACAATTGTCGGCCAACAAACTAGAACGTAGTGACGTACTATGTGGAATTTCAGCTCTTGAGCGCCACCCTTTGGGCACCTTCTGCTAATGTCGTGTTTGGCAAGCATTGATTCCGAGCATGCGCGTTTGTACTTTGGACCTTTGTGTGATGGACTTTTGTACAGACAGACAATACGAAAATCTGACAACAGAGCGTTGTCCGCTGAAAATTTATTAGCCTGCCATCCAACATTTGTTGGCTGAAAGTCGGACAACAATTGTCTAAAGGAGCTTACTAATGGTCGGATTTTAGGCCAACAGTCTGTCATCACACAATCCCCTGCCAAAAATCGGATCGTGTGTACGAGGCTTAAGAGTTCCATGAAGCAGAGATCCCTTCTCATAGCCTTAGTCTAAAACAACTAAAGTCTGACAGACTAGCATCATAGCCAAGGCAGGACCTGCCAGAGATAATAAAGTATTGGAGAAGATCTCAAAACGTTCCTCCACAGGGATAATCAGCATCTTGAGAAGATTGGAAATTGCTAAATCCATGGCAGGAACAGCCCACTTGCTAACAAAAAACTTGAATATAGGGCTACCAAAATGATCAGAACATGTGAACAGCTGGTCAGGAGTCCCAATGAAGACCAGCTGAAACTAATGTGTTCACTGGAAAGGTCTTGGTGGTCTGAAAGCCCCCAAAAGAGCCTAGACCAGCAATAGCACTGGTAGAAGCCATAGGCTTATCCTGAAGTTGTACAGCGGCGTGATCCACATCAATAAGAGCTGAAACGACCTCCAAGTCTGGGAGTAATGACAGCAGCCTGCGGCTCTTCAAGGGAAACATTGTCCATCAAGGACTTTTGAGGTTTGGCATCACACAAGGCCTTGGTGGCTGAAGGCTCAGAGGCCCCAAGAAGAAGAAGATAATGATTCTGCAAGGGAAGGCATGGAGTACACTTAAGTCTTCCAGATTATTCAATGGCTTTTAACATTTCTGGCCATGAGATTACTCAATCCATTCCTCAGCGGTAAATATATCACCATGGTTTTTCTTAAAATGCGATGTACGATGATATGTTTTTGAAATTCTGAAAATATTTAAAATGTATCTCTTTAGAGCCAATTATCCCCCTGAAGAAGACCGCACACAGGTCGAAATGCATCGGGGCTCTCACACCGTATAGCATTATGCAATGTAACGATGTGTATAATTGTGTCTGTATGCTGCATAGTGGAATATGTATTGTATCTTATAGCCAGAACCTATATACTGTATTTTAATTACATTATGACATTGGACTTTCTCTAAATAAAAGTATTTTATAGTATTCTTAATCCTACTTCTTTGATCTTGATACATTGCTGCTAAAAAGCCCCATCAGGGAAATCTTTCCATATTGAAGTACGCTCAAGACCTCTGAGGTCTGACAATCAAAAACAATAAAATCATGCATGACTGCAGAAAGTGGAAGCGAGCCAAGTGATTCTATTGCAAAACGCACCTCATCCCAAAGGTAAATAGCGTAGGTACAAAGGAAGTGGGATTATAGCGGTGCTGAAATAACATAAAAAGTAATAGCTATTAAGATTTTAAATTTTTTAATAAAGTATCATATAAACATGATACACAATACAAAAAGAAGAGCAAGGCTCAATAAAAACAGGGTATTGAAGCAGACAACAAACTGTGTGGGTCGTTGAACTCCCCAGATTTAGGATAGTGGTTGCATGTGACGTTACATCCCTATATATTTCGCCATCTAGGCTTCCTCAGGGGAATATGTCAGGACCACCAATTTCAACAGTCAGCTCTAACATAGAAATACAAAAACAAAATATAAGATATATTGTGTAATGTGAAATTTTGCAACGTATCAGTGTGTGCTGCTCAGTCACCGGTCTTAAAGGGAAAACCATCTCTACCAATTCTGGAAGAAAGGAATTCACATGTGGAGCCCCACATGGAATATATGACCATCCAAGGAACCGGTATCGCGCAATCAAGGTGCCGTGTTCAATCACAGGGGATATTATAAAGGACCCAGCTATAGGGAACAAAGAGCATAATGACTGCTAGGTTCCAAAAATGTTCACGGGCACAAAGAAAGATGTGAGTGGAGGCAGAAGTGCTCTATAGTAACTTACTCCGCTTGGTATATAAAAAAGGATGAACTAGGAAGGGGGCGACCAAAATGAATCTCAAAGATAGAGCCAGGCGTCCCAGAAGTCTGAGTACAATCTATCTTTGAGATTAATTTTGGTCGCCCCCTTCCTAGTTCATCCTTTTTTTATATACCAAGCAGAGTAAGTTACTATAGAGCACTTCTGCCTCCACTTACATCTTTTTTTGCCCATGAACATTTTTGGAACCTAGCAGTCATTATGCTTTTTTTTCCCTTATAGCTGGGTCCTTTATATATCCCCTGTGATTGAACACAGCACCTTGATTGCACGATACTGGTTCCTTGGATGGTCATATATTCCATGTGGGGCTCCACATGTGAATTCCTTTCTTCCAGAATTGGTAGAGATGGGTTTC